>JAKZJZ010001605.1:0-26213 GCA_022702705.1 Papilionanthe hookeriana x Papilionanthe teres | reverse complement strand
GTAAGAGAAGTCTCTTGTGGTGTCTTGGTGGCTTTTGGGACGTTTGAAGAAGTGTAAGGGATTGCTATTTATTGTGCAAGGAGGTCGTGGAACTTTTGTAAGGATAAGCCTTAGACTTTTTTGTAGTTGCTTTGAATTATTGCAATATAGTTGTGTGTTTTTTAATATCATTTGCAATGAGGAATATATGTGTTTTCTCCATGCTTAGTGATACACCTAAAATATGTAGTATTTTTATGCACATTTTTATACCTATTTTTAATGATATAGCACTTTAATGGAAGGTATTTTGTGTTTTTCTTGCAGGTATGATGAAAATAGATGGTCATGATGAAAGGAGAAAAATTGGATCAAATTTGGAGAAAAAAATGAAAAATAAAAAATTTGGCACGGCGCTAAGCGCCGCTGATCCGGCGCTTAGCCGCCACAGTTATAAATCGAACTTTAATAAGATTTGGAGCCAAATTCAAAAAGGAATGGATGCAACTCTTGGTGGTAACGTCCATAACTTCCTTTGGGCGGCAAATTTGAATGAAGGGGTGCGTTCCTTGGTAGATACATAGAATCTGGACACATTTTGAAGAGACACCAAGGCACGTTCACTATTTAAAGAGAGTCTTAGAAGTGAAGAAGTGAAGAATTGAAGAGGCTCTTCACTGTATTTCGAAGGGAGGAATTTAGGAGATTCTTTCACTGCATTTTACGTTTTTATTTAGAGTATTGTACGGCTTATTTTTGAGTTATGTGTTTTATTTGGAAAAGGGGGTCGCCTACAGAAATTGTCGGCGAATTTTAATTTAATTTAAATAAATAATTTGAAAAGTAGTATTTGATTTTGAAAATAATTTTTAAATTTGAAAATTTTAAGATATGAAATCAAACCGATCTCACATCCCGAATAGTTTATATAAACGAGCGCCGCACTACAAACCGTGTATCTATCCCGAAGAATAGACACACTTGCTTGATAATGAGGCTCGATTAAATAAACTATAAAAAGTTTGTGACATCCGTTTGGTCCGCGAACCAATTTTATAAGCCGACAAATTCCCCGTTTAATATGAAAACATTAAACAGGGTTTATATTACGCGGGTTCTTAAAATTCCCTATAAGGGCAAGCCCCTATAGTTAATTACATCTTAAGTGACGGGAATCACCTAAGAAAACTCTCGATAATAATCGGTAGTTACGCTCTCGAGAATTTCAAAGTTTAAGTTTTCAAGGATTGAGTTTTAGAATTTCAATAGGGAATGGATCAAGTTTGGAACATTTTGTTTTGGGAATTCAAAGGAAGAAAGGTAGGAGAAATCACAGATTCGAAGCGAACTTCGGTAATTTCCCGACTATCCTATTGTTTGGCTTGGATTTAGGAAAGCCCTAATGTTTATTTAGTATTTTGATCTTGCCAATTTTAATTAGTTAGGACTTATGTTTGTATGATAAAATCATACAAATAGCCTTGAAGATGTGAGGGTTTATGTCGTATTCGGACGATTACCTCGGAGTCCTAAGACCGATTAGGGCTTAATTTACATGACATGATCATGCAAATGCCTAACGAAGAGTTGAGGATTTATGTTGCACTAGGCAAACTACCTCGAAGTCCTATAGCTTGGTTATTTAATTCTAAGAAAGTTTTGTTGAAGTAGACTCGGGTTTTGCTTGATGACGATGGTCGTCTTGCCCACCATGCTCCGAGCTCCTTGTTGTTGTAGTGGTTTAGTTTTAGAAATCATAAATCGGGAGATGAGAAAGATGTTTTGGTTTAGAGAAAATCTTAATATCCAAGTATTTTTCATGTTTTAATTAAAACAAATCTTAAAGTTGATTATAACAACACCGGTTAAGATCCCACTGGTTCCATCCTTCGGCATCGTTATTTTTATCGGATTCACTTAGTCCAGATGAATTTGCTAAACTCAACTGAATGAGTTCCACACTTTCATTTAGACCGTGGGAAATCCTGCTAGCAACACGTAGGTTACATCATCCGAGGGATTCCAGATCATCCAACAAGACGTTTTAATTAGTTATAATTGTAGTTTTGTTGTTCTGTTTGTGATTAAATTTTGAGTTGTTTTATATTTTGAAATGTTGTGGCGGTGAATTTTATCTTGCGATGACTTTTGATTTAGTTTTGGTTTCAGTTTTAGGGACTATCCTAAAGGTGTAGGTTTTCATGCAACAATTGTTTATCATGCAAGAAAAGTAAGTGCGATGCGATTAAATAAATTGCAATAAAGTAAATTGCAATAAAATAAAAGCGTACCTGGAGGGTCTTCCCGTCATCCCAAGCTGCACTTAAAACACAGTTAGAATATTTAAGCATTTAAAGCAAGTTCCTAGGTAAAGCTAAGGGAAGGGTTATGGTTTTCTACCAAGTTCCTAATCCTATAGCTAGTCATCTCCTATGACGTCTAGGTTCTTGTATTTTGGTTTGAGGACGATTTTCTTCATCAAAGAACAATTAAGTTCAATTGTTCTTATAAATATCCTATCATATCGAGGAAGTGCTTAAGACGAGTCTTAAACATCTTTTCAACATTTCTAGGATTGTTTTAAGTCCAAGATGAATTTAATTATACAAATGAATTAATCGTCCGGGAGTTCAAGTTTTGTTATCTCGCTCGAGTGAACTAGGACATTCGAATATCCTATGAATGAAGTAACACTTCACTTAACACTCCTTTTAAGAGTTATGACATCACGAGCTTTTGAGGGCAAATGGATGTTCAAGTGGTTTATGATTTAATTTCAGTTAATGGATTTAAGTTTGGAATAGTGTTCAAGTTGTTTTAGATTTATTTTTGAATCCTTTATGTCTTAGGTGATGTTATACTTAATTTAATTTAATTTAATTTAATTTAACTTAATTTAATTTAATGTGGTTTAATTTAATTTAATTTAATTTAAGTTAATTTAATATAATATGATTTAGCTTAATTTAATTTAATTTGATTTAATTTAATTTGATTTAGTTTTAATTTAATTTAATTTAATTTAATTTAATTTAATTTAATTTAATTTAATTTAATTTAATTTAATTTAATTTAATTTTAATTTAATTTAATTTAATGTGTTTTAATTTAATTTAATTTAATGTGTTTTAATTTAATTTAATTTAATTTAATTTAATTTAATATTTTATTTTAAAAGGGTTTGCTTTAAATATTTTAACTTTAATTTAATTTAATGATTAAGTCTTTTAGCATTTTAAATCTTAAACTTGGATTATCATTTTAATTAGGAATTAAATATTATTGGTATGATTAATTTAGGGATTCTTAAATTAAAGAACAAATCTCTTCCTAATAGTATCCCTATTTTAATAATTCCAATTTTTTTGTTATTCTTCCAAATTTAATTAATTATTTTATTAAGGTTCATTTTAATTATTTTTGAATTGTTTAATAGGTTTCTACCCTTTAATTATTTAAATTTCAATCATCCAAATCAGATTAAGATCAAATATTTTTACTCTTTCATTTTATTAAGCCTAAAGTTTTAATTAAGGGTTAAAATTTTAATTATCATTTTGCCCTTCAAGCTTAATAATTTCATAACTCACTAAATTGAGCTCAAATGAATTTGAAATTTTTATGTAACATCACTCATATGTCAATGAAGACATTAGAGGAGAAAATGTGATTTTTCTGTATTTAATTTATTTATGTAATTATTTTTGGTGGAAAGTAGGGATTTCCAAGGAAAATTCAACAACATGACCAAGGGAAAGTGTCTGTCCTTAAGAAAATTATGGGACATTCCTAATGACTAGAGGACCACTTGGAAAAATTTTGGTGATTTTTTAAATTATATTCTTTTTATTATAATTATTTTGAGTTTTGGAGTATTAATTAATTTAAAAATAAAATAAAGGTTGAAAAATGAATTTTATATTTTTCAAAAATCTCTATGATATCAAGGAAATCAGAGAATTAATTTTTATAATTTTCTGATTTTTCTTTGATTTATTAGAATTATTTTAGTGGAAATGCTAGAAAATACATTTTTTTAATTTTAAAATTACCCTAGGGCTTTAAAATTTAATATCTCATCATAGAGACTTAAGAAAAATATGGGATTTGTTCCTAAGTGATTAAAATTTAAAATATGACATTATGGTGAATTTTATTATTTTTGTTATTTTTATTTTAATTATTAAAATATTAAAATAATGCAAAAAATCAACTTTTTTAGAAAATTGAAATTTTAATTTTCTTAAATTCCCCTAATTTCAGAGAGGCTCCAAAACCAATTTGGTGAATTTTTGAAAAGCATTTTGAAAGTTATGAATTTTTAAAGTTTAAATTGGCTAAATGGCTTAATCAACCCATTTGATAGGGCTAACCAAACCCAATTGACTTCAAACTTTTATGGTGGGTTCCTCTGATCCTAAAGGTCAGTGGAGAATTGATTTCAAGTCAACTTGATGTATGATTAGCTCTAATTAATTAAGGACCTATTTAGGGTGTTTAAGCCAATTAGGGTTATTCCAAGTGAATTAATTCAAAACCTATTTTTCCTAGGGTCCTCTGGTCATAAGAAACATCACCAAATTTTCCTAGAATTTATTTCACAACATCCTAATTATTGGATTTAAAATACTCAAAACAGTAACATGAATTTGAAAAATCAATAACTTCTCATAGGGATGGCCTCTGACTTTGGAAAATTCGGGGAATGTTCCCAAATTCGAGAGGCTTCAAAAGCCTTATGGTCTCATGCCATGGTGAATTTTCTATATGCATGGAGAATTAAAACAATGCAGACAGTAAATAAATCATTAAAAATAAAATACTTGATGAAACTAAATGATTTCTTTTCCACATTATTCTCCTCTCGTTCACCGAGCAAGAGGGTATTTTTATTTTATTTTTCTGATTTTTCTACACAAAGTTATGAATTTTCAAAGTTCGGTAATTAAATAAATAGAAAATAGCCCTAATTTCCTACTTATCCACGCGGCGCCACGCCATCCTCGGCGGCTCCGGAAGGCCACGCGTCGTCTCCTGATTCGGCGCCGCCATCCGACTCAGCGCTCCGGGGGCCCGCCGTTCATGCACCATTGCGCTGTCCGGCTCAATCCAGACCGTCCGCTCGATACACGCTCGATCCGACGGCTCATGGTCATCGTCTACGACTGGTGTGCACCCGTGACCATCAACCTTCTAACCCTAATTTCTCACTCGATTCTCAACGGATTTTCGTGTTCTTATGCTCTATGGATTCGTCTTGAGGAGACGAACACATCCATACGGTAAACATGTATTTAAATTGACTCAAATTAAAAGGAGAATCTCTGGAAGCTCGGGAAGAAGAGTGAGTCCATACCTTTGCTCAGAGAAGTGAAGCTTCGATCTGAGAGTTGTGTCACCTTCGATTGGGTCCAAGTAAGCTCCAGATGAAGTCCCTTGGCCTGGTGAATTGTCTAGCTATGAAAGTGACCACAGCTGATCATAAAGCTTGGAGGTTTGGAAGCAATCGGGTGGCTCGGAGAGGGGGCTTTTGTTGGTAAACTTCTTCTCTTAGTCCGGTGAAGGTGTAGGACCAATCAATTTGGGGATTGGCTCACTCGTGGAGAAGTGTCCCGGTTTTGGGCTTGGATTTCGACCACGAAATCGAGCTCGCGAGAGAGGAAATGGCGGGGGGATTTCAGTGGTGATCAAGTTCTCTATGTGTGGGGAGTAGTCCGGAACAATTTTGGCGGAGTTTCCTTAAGGTTTTGTTTCAGCACCTCTCATGGCCGAGCAGAGGTGGTGTTTAAATAGGCATGGTCGGAGGCTCTCCTGGGGAGTAAGGGCTTGGGATCACTGCTCTTGGCAAGAGAAGAACAGCCATGGTGGCCATTGGGCATGGGGCGGCTCAGGCAAGGTGGAATTCCAAAGTTTGGGCTCACATGCGCATGCTCTCGGCCATGGTGGTTTCCGGCGACCAGTGGTGGTCGGCCGGCGAGGTCGAGGTCACCATCTTGTCACTCGGGGAGGTCGGGGCTTGGGACTTAGTGCGAGTCAATCGTGCTTGGACATGTGTAAAGTGTTTGGATTAAAATGGAATGGAGATAAGGTCACTTTGAGTTCAAATGGGTCAACCCACCATTTTGGGCTTGGTGCACCCTTCCAAGTTCGATTTTGGGTCGGGAGGATCATGTGAGTCAACCTACCAAAGGTAGTGAAGTCCACATCAAAGATTAGGTGGCAAAGTGTGGTTTAGAGTGTATCATGTTTAAGGTAAAAAGGGCTTAAGAAAGGTTTAAGAAAGAGATCCCTTCTCTTGCCATTAGTGGTTTGGTGAGGTGGAAAGTGGATTCCATGGCTCTCATGGCTCCTATGGGGCTCATGCATGGTTTCATGGCTCACCTTTGGCTTGGGGAAAAGCAAAGTCAATTTCATGGAAATGGATTTAAGAAAATTTTGGTATTTTGATGGGAATTTGTATGGGGCTTAATTTGGAATGGCTTCATGATGAGTTTTGAAACTTAGGGATTGATTTAATTGAAAAGTATGGTGTAGAGCAATTGTCATATGGGTTTTGGATTGATTTTGCCCCTTTGGATTTTGGTGGAGATGGGCTTTAGGAAGGTTTCATGTAAGTGGGCTTTTGGTTTGAAAATAAATTTATGGATGGGAAATTTGTGAAGGATTGGGCCAAACAAATGTTGGGTTTAGCTCATGGATGGGTCATGAGTGATTTGAAGCAAATTTGGGGTGGTTTGGGTTTGAATTGGGTTGGATTTGGGTTTCTTTGGTGAATGGGTCGACATGAGGTCAAATTGGGCTAACTTGGGCCAATGTTGGGCTAGGGTTGAAATTGATGTAAAATAGATGTTGAGAAATGGCTTATGGGAGTGTTTTAAAGAGGTTTTCGGCTTTGGTTGGGTTTTGATTTTGAGGTTTGGGCTTATATGGGTTAGGTTTAGGTGTAGGTCCAAATTTAAGGCATTTTGGTTTTGGGTTGAATTTGAGTGGGGTTTGGGTCTAAATGTTGAGCAAATCATGTTAGTGTTTTGTTTATGGGAATGTTAAGCAAGGTTTAGAAAAGATTTGGGGTTAATTGGAGTTGAATTGGGTGAGTTTGGGCTAAGTTTGGGTCATGGGTCCAAATTGGGCTTTAAGGCCAAAAGTGAAATTGGATCCAAATGTCAATCAAATTGGACTTGGATTTGGTCTAGATTGGTGTTGGGGATGTTGAATTGAAGTTTAGAATTGAATTGGACCAGAATTTGAGTCAATTGGGTAGGTTTGGTTTGACATTGGGTTCACTTTGGGTTAAAATGGGTCAAATTGGGGATTTTGACAAAAGTGGGGTACATTGACAAAATTGGCCCATGGTGTAGTTGAGACAAAATGAAATTGGGAATATTTGGGATTTTCTGGAATTTTCTGGGAATTTTCTGAATTTTTGGATTTTTTTGCTAAGAGGGGCATTTTGGGTATTTGGAGGGTATTGTGGAGGTATTTATTGATAATTTTTGGTATTTTTGGCTATGGATGATCAATTTGAGTGATGAGGAAATGTTTGAGGATTGGTCTTGAGGATTTTTGGGTAATTTGGAGATTTTAGAAAATTTTTGGGTAGTTTTAAGGATTTTGGGTTAAGTAGGCGGATGTAGGGTCTCGGGGTCAAAAATTGAAAATTTGTAAAATTGAAGATTAGGTGAATGTAAGTGGAATGAAATCATTTTGGTTGAGCCATGAAGCCATATCAAGCCCACATGAGCCATAAAGGGACTCATTTGAGGCATCCATTATGTTGTTCCTAACACTCTTGCGCGAGGGCTTAGGGGTTAAGGACCATCCATGTGAATCACCTTCATGAGTCGGGAGGTCAAGTTAGGTGTGGGTGTGTTTTTAAGAGGTGTGTGAAAGTGTAGTGTATAGGTGTAGTGTGTGTGTAAGTCAGCCCTTCACTGCACCGGGCCACCCAGAGGCGGTCCTAAGGCCGAAGAGTCCTATAGGAACTCATCCTTTAAACTTCCACATTTGATTTCAACCCTCTAGGTGATTAGGGGTCTACAATCAAGTTTGTGGAGTTTGCGGAGGAGTTAAGAAGTGGTTTGAATTTCTAAGTGGTGGGTCCCAATTCTAATCCTCTAGGATAGTCGAAGGAAAAGCCTAAGGCTAGATCCTAAGTACTAAAGAGAAGGAGAGAAGACCTCATCGAAAATGAGGTCAACAAATGGACCCCCAATAGGTGTGGTGTGCTAACAAAGCACACCGCGCGTATTGGCGTTGACCGAAAAGATCAACAAAACCAACACGGATGTTCAAGTGACAAGCTTAGGACGAAGTAGAAGAATTCTCGCTGGGAGTGTCAAGTATATCTCCGAGACGGAGATTCTCGAACTCTCGTCAGGGAAAGGAAAAGGAGGTGAGTCCCAAATCACATGATCCGGGGAATTTCGATTTAGATTTTCATTTTGTTTTAGTTTAAGTTTTGATGTGTAAGTTTAGATTTTGAGTTTTCATTTAGATTGAAGTTTTGTTAAGATTAATTCTGAAGGGATTTGATTTGAAATGAAAATTGAAATTTTATGGTTTTGGATGTAACATCCTCAATCTCAAAAGAAAATTGAATTGATTAGATTGAATCATTACGATGAGGAGAGATCTCAGAGCAATGTGGTATTGGATGTAAAATCCTTAACCTCAAGAGTTTGATTTTGATGTATTTCATTGCGATAGGAAAGAGTCCTAAAGCAATGCAGTCTCGGATGTAAAATCCTCGACCCCAAGAGTTTGATTTTGATGTATTTCATTGCAATAGGAAAGAATCCTAAAGCAATGCAGTCTCGGATGTAAAATCCTCAACCCCAAAGGTTTAATTTTTGATGTATTTCATTGCAATAGGAAAGAATCCTAAAGCAATGCGATCTCGGATGTAAAATCCTCAACCCCAAAGGTTTAAATTTTGATGTATTTCATTGCAATAGGGAAGGAATCCTAAAGCAATGGAGTCTCGGATGTAAAATCCTCAACCCCAAAGGTTTAAATTTTGATGTATTTCATTGCGATAGGGAAAGAATCCTAAAGCAATGCTGTCTCGGATGTAAAATCCTCAACCCCAAAGGTTTAATTTTGATGTATTTCATTGCAATAGGGAAAGAATCCTAAAGCAATGCAGTCTCGGATGTAAAATCCTCAACTCCAAAGGTTTAAATTTTTGATGTGTTTCATTGCGATAGGGAAAGAATCCTAAAGCAATGCAGTCTCGGATGTAAAATCCTCAACCCCAAAGGTTTAAATTTTGATGTATTTCATTGCGATAGGGAAAGAATCCTAAAGCAATGCGAGTCTCGGATGTAAAATCCTCAACCCCAAAGGTTTAAATTTTGATGTATTTCATTGCGATAGGGAAAGAATCCTAAAGCAATGCAGTCTCGGATGTAAAATCCTCAACCCCAAAGGTTTAAATTTTGATGTATTTCATTGCGATAGGGAAAGAATCCTAAAGCAATGCAGTCTCGGATGTAAAATCCTCAACCCCAAAGGTTTAAATTTTGATGTATTTCATTGCGATAGGGAAAGAATCCTAAAGCGATGCGAGTCTCGGATGTAAAATCCTCAACCCCAAAGGTTTAAATTTTGATGTATTTCATTGCAATAGGAAAGAATCCTAAAGCAATGCAGTCTCGGATGTAAAATCCTCAACCCCAAAGGTTTAATTTTTGATGTATTTCATTGCGATAGGGAAAGAATCCTAAAGCAATGCAGTCTCGGATGTAAAATCCTCAACCCTAAAGGTTTAATTTTGATGTATTTCATTGCAATAGGGAAAGAATCCTAAAGCAATGCGATCTCGGATGTAAAATCCTCAACCCCAAAGGTTTAAATTTTGAATTTTGATTTTGCAAGGATTTGTAGTGTCGATTTGAAAAGTGTGGAATTTTGGTGTTTCGAGAATTTCATGAAAGTTGTAAAAGACTTTCATGGAAGGAAATAGATTAGAGGGAATATGTAGATGCTATATATCCCATTCAAAAGAGTTGATCGAAAGTTCTTTGGTTTGGATTGGATATAATTCCTCGCCATCAGATTCGATCCGTGTTAATGGAATCAACCGCTTCCATCAGACAAGGGAGAGAGTAGAACGGATTGGATTTCAGATTTGGAAGGTTGAGTTTGAATTTGATTGAGGTTTGATTTGAGATTTGGAAAGTTGAATTTGAATTTGATTGAGATTTGATGTGAAATTTGAATGGTTGAATTTGAATTTGATTTAAAATTTGATTCGATGTCATTTTGTTTGTCTTTTAACGATTCAGACTTTATTTTATCGTGAATATGGAGTTTATCATTTTTTTTAGATTTTCAAGGAAAGTTTTCTTTTATTCTTTTTGTTTCTTTTCTGTTCTTTGTTCGAAGTTCATTTAACTTTAATGGCGTTTCCTCGATCAACTTGCACAAAAGAGGTGAAGGCCAAAAATGTGACATGGTCACTTTCATTCCAATCATGCTGAAGATACATCATACAACTCGATCTGGAATACATCTCATACAATCCATATAGACTCAAAACGGACTATGTATGATCTTTGTCGATCTATCCAAAAAGGCATTTGTCAAAAATCCATGTCTGAATAGTGAGGTGCACGGTCAATAACATCACCTTCCAAGCCATCCTTGGCAAGGATGCCGTATGGATGTACGTTGGAGGTGTGATATTTTCCATGCAACTCACAGTCTCGTAAGGCCGGAGGCTTTCTAGCTCCGGGTCCGGGTGGAAGTGGTAAGGTGCTTTCCTGTCGTCCATCCTTCCGAAAGTAACCGAGATCCGCTTCACCGGTACTCCCGGTATGCAATGTTTAGCGACATCCGCTCCGTTGCCCTTTAGTATCATGACGGAACCTACCGGTAATGGTATCTTTATCGGCCCTCGGAACTCACCCGGGCTCGCTATCCGGAGGTCGGATCCGAACATGATATTACACTCGTTCGAAAAGAAAGCGTGCGAAAGGTCCGACAAAGTCGTGGTGATCTATGTGCGGGGGAATACAGTCACCCTTCTTGTAAATGTTAATGATGCAACTGTTGGGTATGCAATCTGCTGGCAATACCCTCCATGCTATCATTCTTTTTACCATCCTTTTAATGACTAATGGCATTGGATCCACCTGGCCATGATGGAGTATCCCCGGTGGGTTTCCCTTCCTGTCTTCTGCGAAGTTGTAGCAGCATCCACATTGTATTGTAATTCTCCCCTTCTGAGTAAGTGTTTTCTCTTAGGCGGCCCGCTCGGCCCATCCTTTTCAAATCCCGGATGCGATCCACGATTTGTTGTTGTTCGTATTCGAGAACACGTCCGTATGTAGCTCGAGGACTTCTAGTATATTGATCCTCCTGCCTCCGATTCTCTCGAAGTATTCAAAGTTTTCTTCTCGACCTTCCGTATTCTTTCTAGCTCGTATTCGGGATAATTTGCAAATGGCGAGGCCCGGTGACGTCTTGTGGGATATATGGCTCAATCCCTTTACGTTCTCCCGCATACCTCGGCTCCTCGGGGATGATGTCCGTCGGGACATCCTCCGGGGTTGCTCCGCAACAAGGTCATGCATTACCGGTGACTTTATCCGGTGGCGTAGTAGCCTTCTTTCTTCCGTTCTTCTTGAGATTTCCCCGGTTTCTTCTGTTGTCCTCGGAGCTCGGCCTCCTTTCTTCGGAGTTCCGGTGAATTGGTGTCCTCGAAGTGTATGTCTTGGCGGTAGCAATCGCCTCGTCGCTGCTGGTCCGCTGCTAATTTAGTTAACATCTTGCGGATACGGCGATTTTTATTTCTTCGTTGAGTTGTTGTGAGAGTAGCTCTTCGTATTTTCGAGTTTCGTGGGCGCGGCGCCGACAAGCCTCGCCCTCTGCTGTAGCGACTACGGACTTGATTCTCTTGTCCTCTTCGGTGTTTGTTTTTCTTTTCCTACTCGTTGGATTGGTGGCTTGGGCCACCCACTTTCATTCTTGTCTGACCAGGCGGCTCCTCTCGGTCAATCGGGACCCGATCACTTTCCTCGTATTGCGGAGCTCGCTGGTGCGAAGTCCGAGTCGATCTCTATTATCGCTCCATCTTTCACCCTCTTTTCATCGAGTGCAAGGCTTACGCCATTTCTAAAGTTCAAGACCAACCGCCCGTTCGACATTTCCCTGCGAAAAGACAAGGAAAAGGATCAGGGGCTGTACTAAGAACAAGAACATTAAGAAAATGTTTATTAAAGACAGTTTTTTTTTATTACTTTTGTATTTTTCAATTTAACAGGAATGAAGTGGGATAAGATCAGGAAAGAGATTTTGACATGGAAGAGGAAACAAGGAAAACTTTATTATCATGATTTTATTTATTTTAGCACATTTTTTTTTATTATTTTTGGGTTCGGACTCAGCCATAAGTAATTACTTTGCCCGTGCTTCTAGGGATGAAAAATTCATTCTTTCGAAACATCAGGTAGCGTAATACTTTTTCAAGTATCGTCCATTGATCGGAAGCATATGTCGTTCTCCTTGGAAATTCACTAGCTGGTAGGAGCCTCCTGAGTAGACTTCCTCAACTACAAACGGTCCCTCCCAAGTGGGTTCAAATTTTCCTCCTATCTTGCGGTGTGCAAGAATAGGTCTTTTGAGAATGAGAACTAAGTCACCAACTTTAAAGGTTCTTGGGCGGACCAGTCTGTCATGGGCTTGAACCATCTTAGCTTGGTATAGTTCTAAATTCTGCTGCGCTGCAAGTCTTTTCCCTTCTGGGCTTTCTAATTCCTCTAGTCGTAATTTGGCATTCTCTTCGTCGTGATTTTGTTTGCAAGCGCAATCTCGAGTGAAGGAAGCCGGACCTCTAAAGGTAACACTCGCCTCGGACCCATACACCGAAGCGTAAGTTGTAGCTTGAGTAGGAGTTCGAAGGTTGTCCGGTAGGCCCATAAGGCTTCTAACAACTTCTCGTGCCAATTTCTCTTATTATCGTCCAAAGTCTTCTTTAAAATTTGAACGAGAGTTTTATTAAAAGCCTCGACAGGGCCGTTTGCTCTTGGGTAGTAAATTGTTGAATACCGCCGATCGATTCCGTGTCTCCCGACAAAATTGTTGATTTGCGTGCTTCGAATGCCGACCCATTATCCGAGATGATCTCGCGCGGCACTCCGAAACGGTAGACAACTTGGTTCTTGAAAAATTGTAGCACGTGATGTGCTTTCACTTCTACGAGTGGAACTGCCTCGCCCACTTGGAAAAGTAATCCGTAGCCGCAAGAATGAAGCGATGTCCTTTTGAAGATGGTGGTTCTATTGGACCCACTATATCCGTGCCCCAACATTCAAATGGCCACGACGCAATTGTCGGATGTAGCACATTTGGAGGTTGGTGTAGAACCACTCCGTGTACTTGGCATTGGTGACAGCTCTTGGCGATTTTCATGCAATCGGTCATCATCGAGGGCCAGTAGTACCCTAGTCTTTTAATTTTCATTTTCATCTTTGGACCCGACTGGTGAGCGCCACAGAGTCCTGAGTGCACCTCTTTAACAATTTCACGAGCCTCGGACCCGCTCAGGCATCTTAGCCACATCTGATCAAAAGACCTTCTGTATAATGTATTGTTTATTAATGCGTAGGACAAAGTTCTTTTCTTGATCTGATGGGCTAACGACCTATCGTCTGGTAGTTTTCCTGTTTGCAGGTAGTCTATTAATGGATGTCGCCAATCTTCTGTGTTTTCCGTCACTCGCTGCAATTGATCCTTTTTCCTTTTCGATTTGTGTATTGTGTCTATGTCGAGCCGTGATAGGACTCGACGTCCGTGAACCGACACTTCCACCGATTCATCTTGCAAACGGGCAAATTCTTTTGCGAGACGGGCTAGCGCATCCGCTAAAGTGTTTTCTTTTTCGGGAATTTTGTAGATCGTCACATTCGGAATCGTTCCAACAGCTGTATGGCATACTCGGAAGTATTGCTCGAGTCTTGGTTTTAAAATTCCGTATTGTCCGACGATCCGTTAAATGATTTAGTCGTGAATCCCCGTAGATGTCGATGTCCGTTATACCCATTCGAATAGTTAATTCCAGTCTCGTTATGAGGGCTTCGTATTCGCTTCGTTATTTGTACACGGCTCCGTCAAGTGGTAGGAGTATCTTAACATCCCCCGCTCCGGTGTTATAAAGATTAGTCCGATTCCCGCCTTACGGGCACTATCACTTGTGATTCTTCGTCTTTGTGTGCTGAAGATGCTCCGTCGAAATATAATTCCCAACGTCGATCATCGGGGCCTTCTAGGTTCATTATTTGTTCATCCGGCAAGTCGTCATTGAGAGGAGATTCTGCCGGCAAAGGGTGTGCTGCGAGGAAGTCTGCTAAGACTTGTCCCTTTACGGTACGAAGAGGCACGAAAGTTATATCGAATTGCAATAATATCGTTGACCATCTGGCAAGTCTGCCGGAAAGCGTTGGACGGGTCATCAAGTATTGCAATGGATTAAATTTCGAGATCAGGTTGACCTTATGAGAAAGCATGTAGTGCTTGAGCTTTTGAGCGGCGAAGATCAGGGCCAAACAGAGTGCTTTTCAATTGCGGGATACCTTAATTCCGTCGAAGTAAACGACGACTTAGGTAGTAAAGAGCATTTTCTTTACCCTCATCATTGACCCGGACTAACAGGGCTCAGAGAGAGTCGTCTAAAGCCGCGGTATAAAGTATCGGCGGTCTACCCGAGACTGGGGTCGCTAAGATAGGAGGTGTCATTAAATATTGTTTAATGTCCTCGAAGGCCCTTTCGGCATTTCTCTTCCCAAATAAATTTGGCGTCCTTTTTAACTAATGCCGAGAAAGGCTGACACCTACCTGACAAGTTCGAGATAAAGCGTCGAAGATATGCCAGCTTCCCTTGAAAAGATAGTAGTTACTTTAAGGTTTTGGGAGGCGGCATTTCTAAGATGGCTTTTATCTTTTCCGGATCGATTTCAATTCCACGATGTCAGACAACGAATCCTAAGAATTTCCCGGAGGTGACGCCGAAGGCGCATTTTAAGGGATTCATCTTAAGGTTAAATTGGCTTAATCGTTCAAAAACAATTCTCAAATCATACGGAGTGGTTTTCCTTTACTTTGCTTTTGATGACCACATCATCCACGTAGCATTCGACTTGATTGTGGATGAGATCATCAAAAATTCTTGTCATCGCTCTCGCGTAGGTTACTCCTGCGTTCTTCGATCCGAATGGCATCACTCGTGTAGCAATATACTCCGATCGGCGTTCGAATGCCGTGAGTTTTTCATCTTCCGGAGCCATCTTTATCTGGTTGTATCCCGAAGATCCATCCATGAATGAGAATATTTCATGTGTTGAAGCAATGTCGATCATTAATTCGGGATCGGTAGAGGAAATTCATCTTTCGGACATGCCTTGTTTAAATCTCTGAAATCCACACAAATTCTAATTTGACCATTCTTCTTCCTGACTGGTACCACATTGGCTAACCAAGTCGGGTATTGTTCTTCACGGACAAATTTGGCGTCTATTAGCTTTTTAACTTCAGTTATGACTTGTTGTTCGATTTCTAGACGCATTCTTCTGGAACCTTGTTTGATCGGGAAGAAGCAGGATCCACCCCTAGCTTATGGACTGCGACCTCTGGAGCTAAACCTGGCATCTCATCGTAGCTCCAAGCAAAACGATCTCTAAATTCCATTAATAACTTGATTATTTCTTCGGAGTCTTCTTTATTGAGTAAGGAGCTAACAAAGGTAGGTCTTGGTTCTTTGCTTAGTACCTAAGTTAACTTCAGTTAATTCATCTATTGTAGATTTGATCTCTTCTTCGAATTCGGTGGAGCGTCTCCAATTTGTAAATCTTCGAGTTCTTCGTAGCTTCCATGCGGTTTTCATTAGACTCGCAAGTGACAACCATGCAAAATTCGGTATCGTCGACCGATCCTATCGTGCCGAATCCGAGACCATGTTTTGAATTGGGTGGACGACCGGAGTTATTCCATAAATTTTCAAAATGTTGTGATCGACCTTTTGTCCATTGTCGAGGTAAGAAACCACGCCGAATTAAATTTTGAACACGGGGAGAGTACCACTCGAAAGGCAATTCCATTAATTCGATGAAGTAGCATCTTCAAATTGTACATTATTTTCGAGTTTTGGAGGAAGGAGCACCACGGTAGAATTTGATGGGCTTTGCACCACCGCTACGTACCTCTTTGACCTCCATACCCTCGATCTTATTAGAATGGATCGGGGTCAGGGTCATAGTATGTACATAGTGGTTAATCTTCTCGTACATCGATTTATATTCCTCGTTTCTTTCATCTTCGAAAGGGATTCTGAATTGCGGCTTCTTCCGACTTATTGTCATCGCTTCTTGTTTGATTTCTTTTTCTTCTTCGAACTATCTTCCCGATTCAACATTGATGGCTGAGTTTCCTCTGTCCAACTCGCCTAACGTCTCGCCACGACCTCGTCCCCGGCCTCGACCTCGGATGCGAGTTGTGGAGAAACCTTCACCATCTCGCCGTAAGGGAGTGGTGAGTGACTGATTGGACTAGAACTTCGGGTTCTTCATCGTCCCAAATTTCCTTTGTTTCATTTGTTATGGTATCTCCGGAGAAGATTGTTTTCTTCGGAGGTGCATAATAAGCCGCATCTTCATGGATTCCAATTTCATGTACGGAGAATGGTTGTAAGTCACCCTTGATGCATCTGTTCCCCTCCATCGTAGTATTTGATGCACCGATGTAGGGATGATGGTACCATCCGGTTTTCATGTATCCATGGTCGGCCCGAGTAGAGCGTTGAACGACGTTTCTGAATCAATTATGTGAAATTTTACGGTTGTCTTTGCCAAGTCACCGGTCTTCATTAGTAGTGTTATTGATCCGAGGGCTCTTTCTCCTTTCTGGTTGAATCCTCTTAATAACATTTTGTCCGCTTCGAGCTCGCGAGCATCAATTTCCAAGTATGCTAGCGTTCGGAGATTCATTATATTGATTGATGCTCCTGGATCCACCAATACTGCGGAGAGTGTAAACTTCCCAATTGTAATCGAAATGTACAACAGGTCGGTTGTGGTCTCGTCATCCCAAGTAGTAGGTCATTGTCCGTGAAGGTGACACCTCGCTCGTTCCTTTAACGAGCAAACCTCATCTAAGGAATCTCCGGCCATTTGAGCTAAGCAAATTCTCGGATCAAGTAAGGCCTCGATCGAGCTTCTCTCATCTCCTTTGATAGGATGAGAGCGTCGTAGATGCTCACTTTGGCCGGTAGTTTCCTAAGATGGGCTAGCACGTTGTAGTCCACTTTGTTTTCATGTGCCTCGTTTTCTTCTCGAATGGGTATTTCTTCTGCCGGGGTTGGTTCTTCCTGAACAACCACCTGCTTTCCTTTGTCCTTTGGACCCATTCTCGGAGGTAGAACTCTTCCACTTCTTAAGTTGACTTATGTCATTTCTTCTGAATTTAGCATTAAGTTTGCTGGTGTCTCCTTCTGAATCGGAACGACAGGTTCTTCAGGATTAGCTTCGGAGTCTGAAGGCTCTAACTCTATTGTGACTGGAGCTCCTCGAAACTCGCAAATAGACTCGTTGCTTGTTGAACTCTCGTAGCCTCCCTGGTGGATGTCTTCTTTGTCGTTGTGATCGTCGATATTGTGTATGATTTGAGAATTGTTATTTGTATCGGAATCGACGTCCGGATTAGGTTGATTGTCGCTAGTTACGTAATCGTTAGAAACAGTCAAAACGTAGCCAAAGCCATAGCCCTCATCATTATAAGATCCCACCGGAGTGAGCGAATAATCATACGGAGTCGGAGGTTCGAGGGATTTCTCCCCAGAATCGGAAACAACTATCCTAGGATAAGCGGCCCCTAGTCTAGCCTTAGGTGCCTCGGTCTTCTCTTCTTCGTCGATTTTCTTCTTTTCTTCAATCGTCTCTTGTTGAGGTGGTTCTTCTATCGCAAGTGATAGTGCCGACTTGACGGCTTTCGAACTTCGAATTGAGGCTCGCACCGAAGCGGTTTGGATGTGATCCAAAACCTTCTTCGAAGACTTTGTCCAAGCGGTAGTCCATCCATCATCGGTCGCATAGGGATCTATCGGAACAATGAAATCCGTCGAGATAACATTGACGGAACCTCCTTTCGGGGTTCCTTCATGTATTCTTTCGGGATCGTTATATTCCCTTTCCGAAGATTGTCGTTGAGCCGACTTTTGAAGGTAATACAATCTTTTATCTTATGCCCAAGCATCCGGTGGTAAGGGCGAAAGTTGGGATCACCTTTCTTGTCGACTTCTTCGGTCTTTTAGGTTACGGTAGTTGGAAATCCGAGTCTTCATCAAACTGCGGAACATTTTTGCACTTGCCTCATTCTTGAACGGATACTCCTCGCTCGGGAATTCCCTCAAGCGTACGTTGTGGACGAGGCGATTGTTCATACTTGTTGAGATGAGCCGATAGCCGGGTCGGGGTTGCTGGTAATTCCGTTGAGGTTGTTGTGGCCGTTCGACGATATTTGTATCGGTTGCTTACCTTTATCGGCTGCTTGCGACGATCCCGGACTTCTTTTCAAAAGTTTTCACGGGCTTCGTTTGTCCGTTTTATCGGTGAAACTTAGTTGCTTTGCCTCCTCTTGCAAGCTTCCGGCCTTGCTTAACAACTTCTCGAAAGTCTTAATAGTAAATCCCTTGAGGAGAAGTGCTTATCGGGTCAAGGATGCTCTTAAGTAAAATGCCGATCGCATGCTTGTTCTTGTAATCGTGGCTCACACTTCATACTTAGGTTCCTCCATCGAAGTATGTAGTCCACCGAGGTTTCATTCGGCTTCGCTTCTCTACCACTAAATCACCTATAGTGATGTGGTGCCGAGCTCCGGCAAATCGCTTGATGAAGAGGTTCTCTAATTCGAAAATGTCTTCTACCGATCCGTTCGGTAATTCCACATACCAATCAAAGGCGATTCTCGACGAGTCGTCGACAAATTGTCGGAAGAGTAAAGCATCACTTCCGCGGCATTACAACAGCCGGCACGAAAATGTGCAACATGCTTGCCGGGGTTTCCGGTTCCATCAAAGGTCTTGAACGAGAGGTGGTACAAAGCCTTTCGGATATTGGACGGCGTCGAATTCTTCGGGGTAAGGTCTACCCGTCCGAATGGATGTCCCTGCTCTTTGATTGTGCCAAGGCTTCTGCACTTTGCTTGTTCCACCAAGCTCTTGATATCCTTTTCCGGAATCATACTTTGTGTTGCATCCTTCTTTAATTGATCATCCCCGTTGACGGATGTAATCTCCTTTCCCCGTCTACGATGTGAATAACTTCCGGGGTGTTTCTCTTTGGGGTTGAACTCGACTGCGGAGAGTGGCTAGGGCTACGGCCATCTCTTCCATCCTTTTGCCATTTGGGCGATCGTATCATCTTTCTCTTGAAGCTGCCTTCTCATTACTTCGGCTCCTCTCTTTCGCTAGCTGCGGGAGCACCTTGTGAAGCCGACGAAGCTCGCGTTTCAACCATGTTAATTTACGCATATTCATCATCCATGAACTCTAACGAGTCAACTTCATCTCCGAATTTCTCTTCTCTTTCCCTTGCTAGTCGCCGAATATCGGTTCTTAGCTTTTCCATAGCATCTTCCGAGTGGTCTTTTACGTACATCCTCGCGGTTGTCATGTGATAATTGTCGGGTTTCTTTCTCATGAGTCCCCTTTCTTGTGGTAGCACTTTCTTCGGACTCAAGTCTCCTGACGAGACTTTCCTTTTCCGAGTCGTTGTTTCGGTCTTAATTGGCTGTAGTGGGACGCCATACCATCCTTCTAGCGATAGAAGGCCCAGGACCGGATGGTGCCGTCGGTGAATGCTTTGGAAGGTGGTATCCTCCTCGATCCGTAAACCTGAAACAACAACAGGTGGACTAGCCTTCATCTTCTTATTCGGCCCTTCGCGGCGATAGCGAGGTTCTACTCGTGGCCCAAGACGGGATTTGGCCGGCACCCGCCCTATCCTTCTTAAAATCTCCGATACAGGGCATTTTTCTTTCTTCGCTAACTTCTCAATCACAGTCTGTAGTCGGGCAAATGGTGTAATCCTTGCCCTTTTCTTTCTGTTGTCGCTATAATATGCGGGTCGAGGTAATGTAGAGGCAATCCTGCGGACATTTTCCTCGTCAGCTGCGGCGGAAAGGGGATGGAACCTACTTCCTTCCAAAAGGGGTGTATCTTCAGGCAATGGTATGTATTCAGGTAGTGGTGTGTACTCGTGGATTTCTTCAAGAAAGCGACTTCGGCGGCTACGGCCTTCACGGCGATCTTCACCGCCTCTGTTTCTTCTCTGAGTCCGTGTTAGGGGTGGAACCCTTGAGCTGGACCCAATTTCAAAAACAGAAGGTCTTGCACGGAAATCTGTACCCTCCACGGTAACATACTCGTTACAAATTTGAACTTCCTTCCCCTTCAGTTGGGCGGGAGCCGGGGTAGGTGCAGAGACGACTAGACCAGTGGGGGTAGAGATAACAGTCCTCCTTTGGACAGTAGTATTCCTCTCAGCTGGAACCCTTTGTAGGGGAGGAAACTCTTCAGTTGACTTAAGGTTGAACTCGATCGTGGGTTTCTCGGTTTCGGCACTTTGTCCATTAGTGCGAAGAGAGTAACGTCGGCGAACTTGACATTTGTGTTCTCGAATCCTTGTCCAAACCGGATGATCCCATTGTCGGGCGGCTCATCCTTGTAAACGGCGAAGTCCGATCCATTGGTGAAGGAGAAAATCGGCTTTGGGGCTTCCATTTCGCGGGGTAGATTCGATTGTCGGTCCGAAGTTATGCTTCTTCTCGTCGGGACGAAAAGAAAGGAAACGAAAAGTGTCCGAACACATTCTTGTTCTTGTATATTTGTTAAAAGAGTCATTCATTAGAGGGTTTGTTTATTTAGAATGGAATGTTCAAAGGTGTAGAGAAGGTAATGCATCTGATTCAGAAATGGAAAGGAAAAGAAAGTCTTATGCAAGACTTCTCGACTCGAAGGATCACTCCTAAACTAACACCTATTGGGGGTCCACCCCACTTCGGAAATGAGGTAAAAGGATCTCGGAACCTCTCGTTTAGGGGTGTCTAAACAGAGTGGCTCCTAAATCCGAGAGAATGTTGGCTATACTCGTTCGAGGTAGAAATGAACATAGTGTTCCAACAGAAACAAGGGTAGTTCGATCCATTAGGGACATGGATACACTACCGATTTTTGAAAGCAGAACAATTTGATTAAAAATGGAGAGAGGAATTCTCCCCAGCGGAGTCGCCAGAAATTGTGCGGCTTATTTTTGAGTTATGTGTTTTATTTGGAAAAGGGGGTCGCCTACAGAAATTGTCGGCGAATTCTTAATTTAATTTAAATAAATAATTTGAAAAGTAGTATTTAATTTTGAAAATAATTTTTAAATTTGAAAATTTTAAGATATGAAATCAAGCCGATCGCACATCCCGAATAGTTTATATAAACGAGCGCCGCACTACTGAACCGTGTATCTATCCCGAAGAATAGACACACTTACTTGATAATGAGGCTCGATTAAATAAACTAGAAAAAGTTTGTGACATCCGTTTGGTCCGCGAACCAATTTTATAAAGTCGACAAATTCCCCGCTTAATATGAAAACATTAAACGGGGTTTATATTACCTGGGTTCTTAAAATTCCCTATAAGGGCAAGCCACTATAGTTAATTACATCTTAAGTGATGGGAATCACCTAAGAAAACTCTCGATAATAATCGGTAGTTCGCTCTCAAGAATTTCAAACTTTAAGTTTTCGAGGATTGAATTTTAGAATTTCGATAGGGAATGGATCGAGTTTGGAACATTTTGTTTTGGGAATTCAAAGGAGGAAAGGTAGGAGAAATCACAGATTCGAAGCGAACTTCGGTAATTTCCTGACTATCCTATTGTTTCGCTTGAATTTAAGAATGCCCTAATGTTTATTTAATATCTTGATCTTGCCAATTTTAATTAATTAGGACTTATATTTGTATGATAAAATCATACAAATAGCCTTGAAGATGTGAGGGTTTATGTCGTATCGGACGACTACCTCGGAGTCCTAAGACCGATTAGGGCTTAATTTACATGACATGATCATGCAAATGCCTAACGAAGAGTTGAGGATTTATGTTGCACTAGGCAAACTACCTCGAAGTCCTATAGCTTGGTTATTTAATTCTAAGAAAGTTTTGCTGAAGTAGACTCAGGTTTTGCTGATGACGATGGCCGTGCTGCCCACCATGCTCCGAGCTCCTTGTTGTTGTAGTGATTTAGTTTTAGAAATCATAAATCAGGAGATGAGAAAAGTGTTCTGGTTTAGAGAAAATCTTAAAATCCAGGTGTTTTTAATATTTTAATTAAACAAATCTTAAAGTTGATTATAACAACACTGGTTAAGATCCCGCGGTTCCATCCTTCGGCATCGTTAATTTTATCGGATTCACTTAGTCCGGATGAATTTGCTAAACTCAGTCGAATGAGTTCCACACTTTCATTTAGACCAGTGGGAAATCCCGTTAGCAACACGTAGGTTACATCATCCGAGGTATTCCCGATCATCCAACAAGACGTTTTAGTTTAGTTGTAGTTGTAGTTTTGTTGTTACGTTTGTGATTAAATTTTGAGTTGTCTTATATTTTGAAATGTTGTGGCGGTGAATTTTATCTTGTAATGACTTTTAATTTAGTTTTGGTTTCAGTTTTAGGGACTATCCTAAAGGTGTGGGTTTTCATGCAACGAGTTGTTTATCATGCAAGAAAAGTAAGTGCGATGCGATTAAATAAATTGCGATAAAGTAAATTGCGATAAAATAAAAGCGTACACGGAGGGTTTTCCAGTCATCCCAAGTCGCACTTAAAACACAGTTAGAATATTTAAGTATTTAAAGCAGATTCCTAGGTAAAGCTAAGGGAAGGGTTATGGTTTTCTACCAAGTTCCTAATCCTATAGCTAGTCATCTCCTATGACGTCTAGGTTCTTGTATCTTGGTTTGAGGACGATTTTCTTCATAAAAGAACAATTAAGTTCAATTGTTCTTATAAATATCCTATCATATCGAGGAAGTGCTTAAGACGAGTCTTAAACATCTTTTCAACATTTCTAGGATTATTTTAAGCCCAAATGAATTTAATTATACAAATGAATTAATCGTCCGGGAGTTTAAGTTTTGTTATCTCGCTCAGTGAACTAGGACATTTGAATATCCTATAAGTGAAGTAACACTTCACTTAATGCTCCGTTTAGGAGTTATGACAACAAAAACTTTCGAGGGCAAATGGATGTTCAAGTGGTTCATGATTTAACTTAATTTCGATTAATGGGTTTAAGTTTGGAATAGTGTTCGAGTTGTTTTAAGTCTATTTTTGAATTCTTTATGTCTTAGGTGATGTTATACTTAATTTAATTTAATTTAATTTAACTTAATTTAATTCATTGTGGTTTAATTTAATTTAATTTAATTCAAGTTAATTTAATATAATATGATTCAATTTAATTTAATTTAATTTAATTTAATTTAATTTAATTTAATTTAATTTAATTTAATTTAATTTAATTTAAATTTTAATTTGATTTAATTTAATTTAATTTAATGTGTTTTAATTTAATTTAATTTAATATGTTTTAATTTAATTTAATTTAATTTAATTTAATTTAATTTAATTTTTTAATTTTAATTTAATATTTTATTTTAAAAGGGTTTGATTTAAATAATTTAACTTTAATTTAATTTAATGATTAAGTCTTTTAGCATTTTAAATCTTAAGTTTGAGTTATCATTTTAATTAGGAATTAAATATTATTGGGATGATTAATTTAGGGATTCTTAAATTAAAGAACAAATCTCTTCCTAATAATATCCCTATTTTAATAATTCCAATTTATTATTCTTCCCAACTTTAATTAATTATTTTAATTAAAGTTCATTTCAATTATTTTTGAATTATTTAATAGGTTCCTACCCTTTAATTATTTAAATTTCAATCATCCAAATCAGATTAAGATCAAATATTTTACTCTTTCATTTTATTAAGCCTAAAGTTTTAATTAAAGGTTAAAATTTTAATTACCATTTTGCCCTTCAAGCTTAATAATTTCATAACTCACTAAATTGAGCTCAAATGAATTTGAAATTTTTATGTGACTTCACTCATATGTCAATGAAGACATTAGAGGAGAAAATGTGATTTTTCTGTATTTAATTTATTTATGTAATTATTTTTGGTGGAAAATAGAGATTTCCAAGGAAAATTTAATAATATGACCAAGGGAAAGTTTCTATCCTTAAGAAAATTATGGGACATTCCTAATAACCAGAGGACCACTTGGACCAATTTTGGTGATTTTTTGAATTATATTCTTTTTATTATAATTATTTTGAATTTTGGAGTATTAATTAATTTAAAAATAAAATACAAGTTGAAAAATGAATTTTATATTTTTCAAAAATCTCTCTGATATCAAGGAAATCATAGAATCAATTTTTACAATTTTCCGATTTTTCTTTGATTTATTAGAATTATTTTAGTGGAAATGCTAGAAAATACATTTTTTTAATTTTAAAATTACCTTAGGGCTTTAAAATTTAATATCTCATCATAGAGACTTAAGAAAAATATGGGATTTGTTCCTAAGTGATTAAAATTTAAAATGTGACATTATGGTGAATTTTATTATTTTTGTGATTTTTATTATTTTTTTATTATTAAAATATTAAAATAATGCAAAAAATCAACTTTTTTAGAAAATTGAAATTTTAATTTTCTTAAATTCCCCTAATATCAGAGAGGCTCCAAAACCAATTTGGTGAATTTTTGAAAAGCATTTTGAAAGTTATGAATTTTTAAAGTTTAAATTGGCTAAATGGCTTAATCAACCCATTTGATAGGGCTAACCAAACCCAATTGACTTCAAACTTTTATGGTGGGTTCCTCTGATCCTAAAGGTCAGTGGAGAATTGATTTCAAGTCAATTTGATGCATGATTAGCTCTAATTAATTAAAGACCTATTTAGGGTGTTTAAGCCAATTAGGGTTATTCCAGTGGATTAATTCAAAACCTATTTTTCCTAGGGTCCTCTCGGTCATAAGAAACATCACCAAATTTTCCTAGAATTTATTTCACAACATGCTAATTATTGGATTTAAAATACTCAAAACAGTAACATGAATTTGAAAAATCAATAACTTCTCATAGGGATGGCCTCTGACTTTGGAAAATTCAGGGAATGTTCCCAAATTCAGAGGCTTCAAAAGCCCTGTGGTCTCATGCCATGGTGAATTTCCTATATGCATGGAGAATTAAAACAATGCAGACATTAAATAAATCATTAAAAATAAAATACTTGATGAAATTAAATGATTTCTTTTCCACATTATTCTCCTCTGTTCACTGAGCAAGAGGATATTTTTATTTTATTTTTCCGATTTTTCTACACAAAGTTATGAATTTTCAAAGTTACGGTAATTAAATAAATAGAAAATAGCCCTAATTTCCTACTTATCCACGCAGGCGCCACGCCATCCTCGGCGGCTCCGAAAGGCCACGCGTCGTCTCCCGATTCGGCGCCGCCATCCGACTCGGCGCTCCAGGGGCCCGCGGTTCATGCACCATCGCGGCTGTCCGGCTCGATCCGGACCGTCCGCTCGATACACGCTCGATCCGACGGCTCCCAGTCATCGTCTACGACTGGTGTGCACCCGTGACCGTCAACCTTCTAACCCTAATTTCTCACTCGATTCTCAACGAATTTTCGTGTTCTTATGCTCTATGGATTCGTCTTGAGGAGACGAACACATCCATACGGTAAACATGTATTTAAATTGACTCGAATTAAAAGGAGAATCTCCGGAAGCTCGGGAAGAAGAGTGAGTCCATACCTTTGCTCGGAGAAGTGAAGCTCGATGCGAGAGTTGTGTCACCTTCGATTGGGTCCAAATAAGCTCCAGATGAAGTCCCTTGGCCTGGTGAATTGTCTAGCTATGAAAGTGACCACAGCCGATCATAAAGCTTGGAGGCTGGAACAACTGGGTGGCCTGGAGAGGGGGCTTTTGCTGGTGGACTTCTTCCCTTGGTCTGGTGAAGGTGTAGGACCAATCAATTTGGGGATTGGCTCACTATGGAGAAGTGTCCTGGTTTTGGGCTTGGATTTCAACTCTGAAATTGAGCTCGCGAGAGGAAATGGAGGGGGATTTCAGTGGGGATCAAGTTCTCTATGTGTGGG
>JAKZJZ010001604.1:0-26214 GCA_022702705.1 Papilionanthe hookeriana x Papilionanthe teres | reverse complement strand
GTGCGCCTTCGTTCAGTTACGTATTGCTAACTCTGGCAGCTTTGGCCCCCGCCAAGTATCCCATTTTGGCCCCACCCAGCCTCTTTACCCAGCGTATCGGCCAGTTGAGCCCGAATCACCTCGAGTTTGTTTCAAACCACTCATGAAGCATCCCTAAACCAAACTCAACAATTATTTGGCCCAAGCCTTTACCAAAATTTCATCCCGAAAATCCATTTTAAATTTAAAAGCCCACTTTCCTAAACCTCATTTAAAAGCGATTCCACAACCATATAATAAGCCCAAATTTGGCCCTAAAGCCCACATGACATTTCCATTTGCCATCCATTTAATCAAAGCCATTCCTAAGTTATAATTCCATCATCAAACAATTCCAAATCAAGCCCCATACAAATTCACACCAAAATATCCAAAATTCTTAAAACCCATTTTCATGAAATTGACCAAACCTTTTCCCGAGCGAATGGAGCCATGGAGCCATGCACGAAGCCACATGCAAGCCATGAGAGCCTCTTGACATGTCACCATGCCATTTATGGGAAAAAGGAGGAGGCTCTTTCCTTAATTCTCTTAAGGTGATTAACCACTCCTAAGCATGTCCCCTTAACCATGCTTATGCCAATTGTGCTTGGATGGTGACTTGACCACTACTGATTATCTTGAGCCAATCACTTTTCCCTCGGCCAAAACCAAGCCTTGGGTGGTGCACCTAGCCCGAGTGGAGGGGTTGACCAATTTGAGCCAAAATAAGCCCTTTCCCATTCCATTCTAATCCGAGCCTTTTACACATGGCATTTGCCGATTGATTGCACACAAGCCTCGGCCACGACCCACTGACCTTGAGGGTGACCCATGCACTGGCCAGCCGGCCACCCGGTCATGCGGAAAACACCATGCCGAAACCTTGGGAGGAGCCGAGCTTTGAAATTCCATCTTGCTTGAGCTGCCTCACTCCTGAATGGCCACCATGGCTGTTCTTCACATGCCAGAGCGGCTGATCCCGGCCATCGACTCCCCACGGGAGGCCCTCCGACCATCTCTATTTAAACCCCTCACCTTCTCGGCCATGAGAGGAGTGCTTGCAACAGAACCTTGCCGAAACTACGCCAAAATTGTTCCGAGACTCCTCCCCACACACGAGCACTTGATCCCCGGTGAGATCCCCACTGCCATTTCTTCTGCTGTGAGCTCGATTTCGGAGTTGAAATTCCGACCCGAAACCGGGACACTTCTCCGCGGTGAGCCAATCCCCAAATTGATTGGTCTCTACACACTGCACCGAGTCGAGGAAGGTGTCCGCCGACAAAAGCCCCATCTCCGGGTCACCCGGTTGTTCCGGACTCCGAAGCGTTGTGATCGAGCTTTGGTGGAAATCACACCTAGACGATTCACGCATCCACGGGGCTTCATCCACGAGCCTCCTGCGGCTCCAATCGAACGTGCCGAGCATCTCTCGATCGAGGCTTCACCTCTGCGAGCTAAGGTATGAGCTAATTCTTCATCCCGAGCTTACGGAGATTCTCCATTTCAAATGCCTTAATTTCGATGCATGATTACCGTATGGATGTGTTCGTCTCTTGAAGACGAATCCATAGAGCATAAGAACATGAAAATCCATTGAGAATCGAGTGAGATATTAGGGATTTGAGTGTGGACGGCTCTCGGGTGAGGACACTGGTCGTGGACGATGAACGGATGCGCGTCCATTTAATCGCGCGCGCGGACGGACGGCTCGGATGGCGTCGGACCGAGGAGACGGTACGTGAGCTGCGGGTCCGGGACGGCGACTCGGATGGCGGCGTCGAATGGGAGCGCGCCGCGTGTGCGTTCGGAGAGGCTGAGGATGACGGCGGCGCCGCGTGGATAAGTAGAAAAATAGGGTATTTTCTATTTATTTAATTCCCTAAACTTGGAAAATTCATATCTTTGTGTAGAAAAATCACAAAAATAAAATAAAAATACCCTCTTGCTCGGTGAACGAGAGGAGAATAATGTGGAAAAGAAATCATTTAATTTTGTCGAGTATTTTATTTTTAATAATTTATTTACTCTCTGCATACATTTAATTCTCCATGCATTCATACAATTCACCATGGCATGAGACCATAGGGCTTTTGAAGCCTACGAATTTGGGAACATTCACTGAATTTTCCAAAGTCGGAGAGCCATCCTATGAAAAGTTATTGATTTTTCAAATGCATGTTGCTATTTTAAGTATTTTAATTCCAAAAATTAGCATGTTGTGAAATAAATTCTAGGAAAATTTGGTGATGTTCCTTATGACCAGAGAACACTAGGAAAAATAGGATTTGAGTTAATTCACTTAGATTAACCCTAATTGGCTTAAATCCCAAAATAGATCTCTAATTAATTAGAGTTAACCATAGATCAAATTGACTTGAAATCAATTCTCCACTGACCTTTAGGATCAGAGGAACCCATCATAAAAATTTGAGGTCGATTGGACTTGGTTAGCCCACTAATTGGGTTGATTAAGCGACTTAGTCATTTTAAACTTTAAAAATTCATAACTTTCAAAATATCTTTCAAAAATTCACCAAATTGGTTTTGGAGTCTCTCTGATATCAGGGGAGTTTAAGAAAATTAAAATTTCAATTTTCTAAAAAAGTTGATTTTTAATATTATTTTAATATTTTTAATAATTAAAAAATAATAAAAATCACAAAAATAATAAAATTCACCAAAATGTCATATTTTGAATTTTAATCACTTAGGAACAAGTCCCATATTTTTCCTAGGTCTATTTAGTGAGATATTAATTTTTAAAGCTCTAGGGTAATTTTAAAATTAAAAAAATATATTTTCTAGCATTTTCACCAAAATAATTATAATAAATCAAAGAAAAATCAGAAAATTGCAAAGTTTGGTTCTCTGGAATCCTTGATATCAGAGAGAATTTTAAAAATTATAAAATTTATTTTTCAACATTTATTTTATTTTTAAATTAATTAATACTCCAGAACTTAAAATAATTCTAATAAATAAAATATAATTCAAAAAATTACAAAATTTGGTCCAAGTGGTCCTCTGGTCATTAGGAATGTCCCCTAATTTTCTTAAGGACAGAAACTTTCCCTTGGTCATATTATTGAATTTTCCTTGGAAATTTCTATTTTCTACAAAAAATAATTATATAAATAAATTAAATACAGAAAAATCACATTTTCTCCTCTCATGTCTTTATTGACACATAAGTGAAGTCACATAAAAATTTCAAGTTCATTTGAGTTCAATTTAGTGAGTTATGAAATTATTAGGCTTAAAGGGCAAAATGGTAATTAAAATTTTAATCCTTAATTAAAACTTTAGGTTTAATAAAAAAATTAACAAGTAAAATATTTGATCCTAATCTGATTTGGATGATTGAAATTTAATAATTAAAGGGTAGAAACCCATTAAGCAATTTAAAATGATTAAACTTTAATTAAATAATTAATTGAATTTGGAAGAATAATAAAATTGGAATTATTAAAATAAGGGATATTATTAGGAAGAGATTTATTCTTTAATTTAAAAATCCTAAATTAATCATCTCATTAATATTCGACTCTTAATTAAAATGATAACTCAAATTTAAAATATTAAAAGACTTAATCATTAAACTTAAAATTAAATCATTAAACTCTTTGAAAATTTTCAATTAAATTAAATTAAATTAAGATTAAAAGTTGAATTAAATTAAATTAAAATTAAATTAAATTAAATAAACAAATTAAATTAAATTAAATGAATTAAATACATTAAATTAAATAAATTAAATTAAATTAAATTAAGTTAAATTAAATTAAATAAATTAAATTAAATTAAATTAAATTAAATTAAATTAAATTAAATTAAATTAAATTAAATTAAATTAAATCAAATAAATTAAATTGAATTAAATTAAATCAAATCAAATTAAATTAAATTAAATTAAATTAAATTAAATTAAATTAAGTTGAATTAAATAACCTTACTTAAGACATGAAGAAATAAATCTAAAATAACTTGAACATTTATTCGAAACTTAAATCATTAATTTGAACTTAAATTTGAATCACAAATCATTAAATATCATTTTGCCCTTAGGAGCTTTAGTTATCATAACTCCTAAATAGAACATTAAAATGAAATGTTACTTCACTTATAGGACATTCGAATGTCTAGTTCAACTAAGCGAGTTAACAAAACTTGAAAACCTCGGACGATCGATTCATTTACACGATTAAATTCATTTGGACTTAAAACGATCCTAGAAATATTGAAAAGATGTTTAAGATTCTTCTTAAGCACTTCCTCGATATGATAGGATATTTATGAGAACGATTGAACTTAATTGTTCTTTGATGAAGAAAATCGTCTTCGAGCTAAAACACAAAGAACACAGACGTCGTAGGAAATGACTAGGCTATAGGATTAGGAATTTGGTAGAAAACCATAAACCTTTCCCTTAGCTTTACTAGGAACTTGCTTAAATATTCTAGCTGTGTTTTAAGTGCGGCTTGGGATGACGGGAAGACCCTCAGGGTACGCTTTTATTTTATTGCGGTTTATTTTATTGCAAATGCACTTTATTTTTCTTGCATGATAAACAACGAGTTGCATGAAAACCGACACCTTTAGGACAGAAACCAAAGCTGAAACCCAAAATTAAAATAAAAGACACTACGAGATAAAATTCACCTCCATGACATTTCGAAATATAAGACAACTCGAAATTTAATCACAAACGGAACACAAAACTACAATTACAACTAAATTAAAACGTCTTGTTGGATGATCGGGAATACCTCGGATGATGTAACCTACGTGTTGCTAACGGGATTTCCGCGGTCTAAATGAAAGTGTGGAACTCATTCGGTTGAGTTTAGCAAATTCATACGGGCTAAGTGAATCCGATAAAAATAATGATGCCGGAAGGATGGAGCAGTGGGATCTTAGCAGGTGTCGTTATAATCAACTTTAAGATTTGTTTTAATTAAAACACAAAAAACACTTGGAAATTAAGACTTCTCTAAACCGAACACTTCTCTCATCTCTTGATTTATGATTTCTAAAACTAAACCTCTGCAACGACAAGGAGCTCGGAGCATGGTGGGCGGCACGGCCATCGTCGTCGGCAAAACTTGAACCTACATCGACAAAACTTTCTTAGAATTAAATAACAAAGCCATAGGACTTCGAGGTAGTTTGCACTAGTGCGACATAAATCCTCGACTCTTCGTTAGGCATTTGCATTGCAAATTAAGCCCTAACAGGTCTTAGGATTCGAGGTAGTCGTCGGTACGACATAAACCCTCATATCTTCTAGGCGATTTGTATGATTCTATCATATAAATATAAGCCACTAATTAACTAAAATTAGCGAAGATTAAAACATTAAATAAACATTAGGACTTTCCTAAATCCAAGCGAAGCAATAGGATAGTCGGGAGATTACGAAGTTCGCTTCGAATCCGTGATCTCTCCTACTTTTCTTCCTTTGAATTCCCAAAATAAAAATGTTCCAAATTTGATCCATTCCACTATTGAAATTCCAAAATTCGATCCCTTGAAAACTTAAACTTTGAAATTCTTGAGAGCGGAATTATTGATTATTATCGAGAGTTTTCTTAGGTGATTCCCGTCACTTAAGATGTAATTAAGCTATAGGGGCTTGCCCTTATAGGGAACTTTAAGAACCCGGGTAATATAAACCACGTTTAATAGTTTCATATTAAGCGGGGGAATTTGTCGGCTTATAAAATTGGTTCGCAGACCGAACGGATGTCACGAAACCTTTCTAGTTTATTTAATCGAGCCCCATTATCGAGCGGTGTGTCATTCTTCGGGATAGATACACGGTTTGTGGTGCGGCGCTCGTTTATATAAGCTTATTCGGGATGTGAGATCGGTTTGATTTCATATCTTAAAATTTTCAAATTTAAAATTATTTTCAAAATCAAATACTACTTTTCAAATTATTTATTTAAATTAAATTAAAATTCGCCGACAATTTCTGTAGGCGACTCTCTTTGAAATAAAACACATAACCTAAAAATATGCGTACAGACTTACGGCGACTCCGTGAGGAATAGTTCCTCTCTCCATTTTAATCGAATAGTTACGCTTTCAAAAATCGGTAGTGTATCCATGTCACTAATGGATCGAACTACCCTTCTTTCCGTTGGAATACTGTGTTCATTTCTACCTTGAACAAGTATAACCGACATTCTCTCGGATTTAGGAGCATTTGTTTAGACACCCACTAAACGGAGAGGTTCGAGATCCTTTTACCTCATTTACGAGGTGGGGTGGACCCCGATAGGTGTTAGTTTAGGAGTGATCCTTCGAGTCGAAGTCTTGCTTAAGACTCTCTTTTCCTTTCCAACTCCGATTCGGATTCCTTACCTTCTCTACACCTTTGAACACTCCGTTCTAAATAAACGAACCCTAATAAGTGATTCTTTTAATAAGTGATTCCTTTTTATAAATACATGAACATGAATGAGTTCGGACTCTTTTCGATTCCTTTCTTTTCGTCCTAAAGAAAAGAAGCATAACTTGGGACGACAACCGGAATCTACCTGCGAAATGGAAGCCCAGGCGATTTTCTCTTTCACCGATGAGTGGACCTCGGCATGCATAAGGATGAGTTGCCGACAATGGAATCATCCGATTTGGACGAGGATTTGAAAACACGAACGTCGAGGTCACCAACGTCTCCCTCTTTGCCGCTGATGAACAAGGTACTGAAGGTGAAGAGCCGTTGCGCGAGATTCGACCTTAGGTCGACCCAGAATTCCCTCCTCGCGAAGGATCCCGAGCTAAGAGGAGTACCGATGTCCACGGGAGGAGTCATTCTTTCTACCCCAGCTGGTGCTAGTTGTTTACTGCACTACCCGACTTTTGCCGAATCGAAGGGAAAGAAATCCGAGATTATGATGGACACATTACGTGGAGGGTACGGATCTTCTGTAAGACCTTCGTTTTCGAGATCGGGTCCGGTTCGAGAATTCCGTCACTAACGAAGACCCGGAGAAGAAACGAGAAATAGAAGGATCGCTAAAGAAGCCGAGGCTGCTGAAATTGCTTTCTAGAGGAAATTCCGGAACTGCCGAGAATATACACTGCTGCTGAATACATACCACTCTTGGGAGGAAGCGGATTTCATCCCCTCTCCGCCGTGAGAAGATGAAGAAAATATTCGCAAGATTGTCGCCACATTACCACGACCCGCATATTACAACGATAGCCGCAAGAAAAGAACTAGAACTACGCCGTTTGCTCGACTGCGAACTTTGGTAGAAAAGTTAGCGAAGAAGGAAAAGCGCCGTGTCGAAATTCTACGGAGGATAGGGCGGGTGCCGATCGAATCCCGTCTTGGGCCCGAGTAGAACCCGCCATCATGGCGAGAAAAGCCGAGTAAAAGGATGAAGGCTAGTCCGCTTTGTTGTCGTCTCGGGATTACAGATTAGGGAGGATACCACCTTCCGAGCATTTGGCCGACGGACCATGCGGTCCTAGACCTCCTGCTGCCGGAAGGATGGTATGGCGTCCCACTCTTCGGGCGAGTTGAGATTGAAACGACGGCCGAGAAAGAAAGTCTCGCCGGGAGACTTGAATGCGAAGAAAGTGCTTACCGCGATGAAGGGGACTCGTGAGAAAGGGACCGGCAGGCTATCGCACGACAACCACGAAGACACACGAAAGCCCGGCTAGAAGATGCCATGGAAAAGTTGAGAACCGATATCCGACGGTTGGCAAAAGAAAGAGAGGAAAAGTTCGGAGACGAGATTGATTCATCGGAATTCATGGACGACGAATACGCGAGAAATCAACATGGTTGAGACACGAGCTTCATCGGCTTCGCGAGGTGCTCCTGCCGGCCGCGAAGAGAGGAGCCGGGCGATGAGAAGGCGGCTTCGAGAGAAAGACGACACGATCGCTCGAATGGCGAAAAGGATGGAAGAGATGGCCGTAGCTGCGGCCACTCTCCGGAGTCGAAGTACTGACCACAAAGGGAAACACCCCCGGAGGTCATTCACATTGTAGACGGAGGAAAGGAGATTACGTCCGTCAATGGGGATGATCGGCTGAAAAAGGATACGACACGAAGTATGATTCTCGAAAAGGATATCGAGAACTTGGTGGAACGGCGAGTGCGAGAAGCCTTAGCACAATCGAAGAGCGGGACATCCATTCGGACGGGTAGACCTTACCCGAAGAAGTCGACGACGTCCGATACCCGAAAGGCTTCGTACCACCTCTGTTCAAGACCTTCGACGGAGCCGGGAACCCCGACGGCATGTGGCACACTTTCGTGCCGGTTGTTGCAATGCGGCGGGAGCGATGCATTACTCTTCCGACGGTTCGTCGGCGATCGTCGGGAATCGCCTTCGGCGGGTATGCGGAATTACCAAACGGTTCGGTTAAGACATTCTCGGAGCTAGAGAACCTCTTCATCGAGCGATTCGCGGAGCTCGGCACCACATCACTATAGGTGATTTAGTGGTAGAGAAGCAGAAGCCGAATGAAACTTTGGTGGATTACATACTCCGATGGAGGAACTTAAGTATGAAGTGTGAACCACAAGCTGCAAGAACGACATGCGATCGGCATTTTGCTAAAAAGCATCCATGGCCCGATAGCACTTCTCCTCGAGGGATTCACTATTAAGACTTTCGAGAAGTTGTTAAGCAAGGCCGGAAGCTTGCAAGAAGAGGCGAAGCAATTAAGTTTCACGCAGACAAGACGGATAAACAAAAGCACAGTAAAGACTTTTGAAAAGAAATCCGGGATCGTCGCGGCGGTTGACAAAGGCGAGCAGCCGATCCGAAATACCACCAGAACGGCGCGACAACCACAACGGAATTACCGGCAACCCCGGCCCGGCTATCGGTCATCTCCGCGATATGAACAACCGCCTCGTCCGCAACGTACATTAAGAGAGCTTTTGAGCGAGAGAATATCCGTTCGAGAATGAAGCGATGCCGAAAATGTTCCGTGGTCGATGAAGACTCCAGATTTCCAGCTGCCAGAGCACTAAGAGACCGGAGGAAGTCAACAAGAAAGGTGATCCCAACTTTTGCCCTTACCACCGGATGCTTGGACACAAAATAGAAGATTGCATTACCTTGAAAAGTTGGCTCGATGACAACTTGCGGAAAGGGAATATAACGATCCCGAAGGAGTACATGAAGGAACCCCGGAAAGGAGGTTCCGTCGATGTTGTCTCGGTCGATCCCATCATTCGATAGATCCCTATACGGCCGACGATGGATGGACTACCGCTTGGACGAGGTCTTCGAAAAAGATTTTAGACGGCATCCGGACCGCTTCGGTACGAGCTTCGATTCGAGTTTGAAACACTGTTAAGCCGGTCTTATCACTTGCGATAGAAGAACCACCTCGACGGGAGACGATTGAAGAGAAGAAGAAAATTGACGAAGAAGAGAAGGCGAGGCACCTAAAGCTAGACTAGAGGGCTGCTTATCCTAGGATAGTTGTTTCCGATTCGGGGGAGAAATCCCTCGAACCCTCGACTCTGTATGATTATCTGCTCACTTCGGTGGGATCATATAATGATAAGGGTGATGGCGTTGGCTACGTTTTGATCATTTCTAACGATTACGTAACTAACGATAATCCGGATATCGATTTCGATACCAACGACAATTCTCGAATCATACACGATCTCGACGAGCAAAATAATGAAGAAGACATCCATCGAGGAGGCTACGAGAGTTCAACGAAGCAACGAATCTATCTGCGAGTTTCGAGGAGCTCCGGTCGCGATAGAGTTAGAGCCTTCGGACTGCGAAGCTAATCCGGAAGAGCTCGTCATTCCGATTCGAAGAGACACGGCGAGCTCGACAATAGATTCGGAAGAAATTACGAAGTCGGCTTAAGGAGTGGAAAAGTTCTACCTCCGAGAATGGGTCCGAAAGACGAAGGGAAGCGGTGGTTGTTCGGGAAGAACCAACCCGGCGGAAGAAACACCCATTCGAGAAGAAAACGAGACACATGAAAACAAAGTGGACTACAACGTGCTTAGCCCATCTTAGGAAACTACCGACCAAGCCGAGCATCTACGACGCTCTCATCTTATCGAAGGAGATGAGAGAAGCTCGATCGAGGCCTTACTTGATCCGGAAATTTGCTTAGCTCGAATGGCCGGAGAGTCCTTAGATGAGGTTTGCTCGTTAAAGGAACGACGAGGTGTTACCTTCACGGACGACGACCTACTACTTGGAACGGCGAGATCACGACCGACCGTTGTACATTTCGATTCTGATCGGAAGATTTACACTCTCCGGAGTATTGGTGGATCCGGGAGCATCGATCGATATAATGAATCTTCGAACGCTAGCATACTTGGAAATTGATGCCCGCGAGCTCGAGGCGGACAAAATGTTATTAAGAGGATTCGATCGGAAAGGAGAAAGAGCCCTCGGCTCGATAACGCTATCGATGAAGACCGGTGACTTAGCAAAGACAACCGCGAAATTTCACATAATTGATTCGAAACGTCGTTCAACGCTCTGCTTGGGCCGACCATGGATACATGAAAACGAGGATGGTACCATCATCTCTACATCGGTGCATCGAGTACTACGATGGAGGGGAACGAGTGCATCGAAGGTGACTTACGACCATTCTCCGTACATGAAATTGGAATCCACGAGGATGCGGCTTATTATGCACCACGAAGAAAACGATCTTCTCCGGAGATACCATAACAAATGAAGCAAAGAAAGTTCGGGACAACGAAGAACACCGAAGTTCTAGTCCAACGATCACTCACCACTCCCTTACGGCGAGATGGTGAAGGTTTCTCCACGACTCGCATCCGAGGTCGAGGCCGGGGACGAGGTCGTGGTAGAGACATTAGGACGATTGGACGAGAGGAAACCGACCATCAATGTCGATTGGGAAGATAGTTCGAAGAAGAAAAAGAAATCAAACAAGAAGCGACGACGATAAGTCGAAAGAAGCCGCAATTCAAAATCCCTATTGAAGATGAAAGAAACGAAGAATATAAATCGATGTACGAGAAGATTAACCACTATGTACATACTTATGACCACGACCCCGATCCATTCTAATAAGATCGAGGGTATGGAGGTCGAAGAGGTACGTAGCGGTGGTGCGAAACCAATCAAATTCTACCGTGGTGCTTCTTCCTCCAAAGCGAAAATAATGTACAATTTGAAGATGCTACTTCATCGGAATTAATGGAATTGCCTTTTGAGTGGTACTCTCCATGTGTTGAAAATTTAATTCGGCGTGGTTTCTTACCTCGACGAGTGGACAAAGGTCGATCACAACGTTTTGAAAATTTATGGAATAACTCGGTCGTCACCTGACTCGAAAGCATGGTCTCGGATTCGGCACGGTAGGATCGGTTGATGATGCTGAATTTTGCTTGGTTATCACTGCGAATCTAATGAAAGCTGCATGGAAACTACGGACGAACTCGAAGATTTACAAATTGGAGACGCTCCACAGAATTCGAAGAAGAAATCAAATCTACGATAGATGAGTTAATAGAAGTTAACTTAGGTACTAGCGAAGAGCCTAGACCTACCTTTGTTAGCTCTTTACTCGATAAAGAAGACTCCGAAGAAATAATCGAGTTATTAATGGAATTCAAAGATTATTTTGCTTGGAGCTACGATGAGATGCCGGGTTTAGCTCCGGAGGTCGCGGTCCATAAACTAGGAGTGGACCCTGCACGTTCCGGTCGGACGAAGTCCGGAAGAATGCGTCCAGAAATCGAACAACAAGTCATAGTCGAAGTTAAAAAGTTAATAGACGCTAAATTTGTCCGTGAAGAACAATACCCGACTTGGTTAGCCAACGTGGTACCGGTCGGGAAGAAGAATGGTCGGATCGGAATTTGTGTGGATTTCGGAGATTTAAACAAGGCATGTCCGAAAGATGAATTTCCTCTGCCGATCCCGGAATTAATGATCGACATCGCTTCGACACACGAAATATTCTCATTCATGGATGGATCTTCAGGATACAACCAAATAAAAATGGCTCCGAGAAGATGAAAAGCTTACGGCATTCGAACGCCGATCGGAGTATTTCTGCTACACGGTGATGCCATTCGGATTGAAGAACGCGGGAGCGACCTACCGAAGAGCAATGACAAGAATTTTTGATGATCTCATCCATAATCGAGTCGAATGCTACGTGGACGATGTGGTCATCGAAAGCAAAGTAAAGGACAACCACTTGTATGATTTGAGAATTGTTTTCGAACGATTAAGGCAATTTAACCTTAAGATGAATCCCTTAAAATGCGCCTTCGGCGTCACCTCCGGGAAATTCTTAGGATTCGTTGTCCGACATCGTGGAATTGAAATCGACCGGAGAAGATTAAAGCCATCTTAGAAATGCCGCCTCCCAAAACCTTAAAACAACTACGATCTTTTCGAGGAAGTCGGCATATCTTCGACGCTTTATCTCGAATTTGTCGAGTAGGTGTCGGCCTTTCTCGGCACTAGTTAAAAAGGACGCCAAATTTATTTGGGAAGAGAAATGCCGAGAGGGCCTTCGAGGACATTAAACAATATTTAATGACACCTCCTGTCTTAGCGGCCCAGGTCTCGGGTAGACCGCTAATACTTTATACCGCGGCTTTAGACGACTCTCTCGGAGCCCTGTTGGCCAGAGTCGATGATGAGGGTAAAGAAAATGCTCTTTATTACTTAAGCCGTCGTTTCATCGCCGACGGAAATAAGGTATCCCGCAATTGAAAAGCATTGTTTGGCCACGATCTTCGCCGCTCGAAAGCTCAGGCATTACATGCTTTCTCATAAGGTCGACCTGATCTCGAAGTTTAATCCGTTGCAATACTTGATGACTCGTCCAACGCTTTCCGGCAGACTTGCCAGATGGTCAATGATATTATTGCAATTCGATATAACTTTCGTGCCTCTTCGTGCCGTAAAGGGACAAGTCTTAGCGAGACTTCCTTGCGGCACACCCTTTGCGGCGGAATCTCCTCTCGATGACGATCTGCCGGATGAACAAATAATGAACCTAGAAGACCTTGATGATCGACGTTGGGAATTATATTTCGACGGAGCATCTTCGGCGCACAAAGACGAAGAATCGCAAGTGATAGTGCCCGGTAAGGCGGGAATCGGGCTAATCTTTATAACACCGGAGCGGGGGATGTTAAGATACTCCTACCACTTGACGAGAACCATGTACGAACAACGAAGCGGAATACGAAGCCCTCATAACGGGACTGGAATTAACCATTCGAATGGGGATAACGGACATCGACATCTACGGGGATTCACGGTTAATCATTCAACGGATCGTCGGACAATACAGAATTTTAAAACCAAGACTCGAGCAATACTTCCGGTATGCCATACGAGTCGTTGGAACAAATTCCAAATGTGACAATCTACAAAATTCCCAGAAAAGAAAACGCTCTAGCGGATGCGCTAGCTCGTCTCGCAAAAGAATTTGCCTGTTTGCAAGATGAATCAGTGGAAGTGTCAGTTCACGGACGCCAGGTCCTATCACAGCTTGACATTGACACGATACGCAAATCAGATAAGGAAAAAGGATCAATTGCAGCAGTGACAGAAAACACGGAAGATTGGCGACAGCCATTGATGGATTACCTGCAAACAGGAAAACTACCAGATGATAGGTCGTTAGCCCATCGGATCGAAAAGAACTGCGTCCTACGCATTAGTAAACAACACATTATACGAAGGTCTTTTGATCGAAATGTGGCTAAGGTGCCTAAGCGGGTCCGAGGCCCGTGAAATTGTTAAAGAGGTGCATTCGGGACTGCGTGGCGCTCACCGGTCGGGTCCAAAGATGAAAATGAAAATTAAAAGACTAGGGTACTATCGGCCCTCGATGATGACCGATCGCATGAAAATCGCCAAGAGCGTCACCGATGCCGAGTGCACGGAGTGGTTCTACACCAACCTCCAAATGTGCTACATCCGACAATTGCATCGTGGCCATTTGAATGTTGGGGCACGGATATAGTGGGTCCAATAGAACCGCCGTCGTCGAAAGGACATCGCTTCATTCTTGCGGCTACGGATTACTTTTCCAAGTGGGCGAGGCGGTTCCACTTAGAGAAGTGAAAGCACATCACGTGCTACAATTTTTCAAGAACCAAGTTGTTTACCGTTTCGGAGTGCCGCGCGAGATCATCTCGGATAATGGGTCGGCATTCGAAGCACACAAATCAACAATTTTGTCGGGAGACACGGAATCGACGGCGATATTCAACAATTTACTACCCAAGAGCAAACGGCCTTGTCGAGGCTTTTAATAAAACTCTCGTTCAAATTTTAAAGAAGACTTTAGACGACAATAAGAGAAATTGGCACGAGAAGTTGTTAGAAGCCTTATGGGCCTACCGGACAACCTTCGAACTCCTACGCAAGCTACACCTTACGCTCGGTGTATGGGTCCGAGGCGAGTGTTACCTTTAGAGGTTCGGCTCCCTTCACTCGGAATTGCGATTGCAAATAAAATCACAACGAAGAGAACGCCAAATTACGACTCGAAGAATTAGAGAGCCTGGAAGGGAAAAGACTTGCGGCGACAACGGAATTTAGAACTATATCAAGCTAAGATGGTTCGAGCCCATGACAAGCCGGTCCGCCCAAGAACCTTCAAAGTTGGTGATTTAGTTCTCGTTCTCAAAAGACCTATTCTTGCACACCGCAAGATAGGAGGAAAATTTGAACCCACTCGGGAAGGACCATTTGTAGTTGAGGCGAGTCTACTCAGGAGGCTCCTACCGGCTAGTGAATTGCCAAGGAGAACGACATATGCTTCCGATCAATGGACGATACTTGAAAAAGTATTACGCTACCTGATGTTTCGAAGGAATGAACTTTCCATCCCTAGAAGCACGGGTGAAGTGATTACTTATGACTGGGTCCGAACCCAAAAATAACAAAAATGTGCTAAAATAAATAAAACCCTGATAATAAAATTTTCCTTGTTTTCTTTTTCAAATCAAAATCTCTTACCCGATCTTATCCCACTTCATTCCTGTTAAGTTTGAAAATATAAAAATAATAATAAAACAAGATGTCTTTAATAAACATTTTCTTGATGTTCTTGTTCCTAGTACAGCCCCTGATCCTTTTCCTTGTCTTTTCGTAGGGAAATGTCGAGCGGGCGGTTAGTCTTGAACTTTAAGAATGGCGTAAGCCTTGCACTTGATGAAAAAAGGGTGAAAGATGGAGCGATAATCGAGATTGACTCGGATTTCGCACCGACGAGCCTACGGTACGAGGAAAGTGGCCGGGTCCCGGTTGACCGAGAAGAATTGCTCGGACATACGGTGATGAAAGTGGGTGGCCCGAGCCACCAATCCAGACGAACAAGAAAAGAAAGACAAATATTGAAGAAGATAAGAAAATGAAGTCCGTAGTCGCTACGGCGAGAGGGCGAGCTTGTCGGCGCCGCGCCCACGAGAGATTCAGAAGTTCGAAGAGCTACTCTCACAGCAACGCAACGAAGAAATAAGAATCGCCGTATCCGTAAGATGTTAACAAAACTAGGCGCGGATCGGCGCGACGAGACGAGTTGCTAATGTCGGTGCATACACTTCAAGGACACCGGTTCACCGAGAACCCGAAGAAAGGAGGCCGACTCCTAGGATGACGAAAGAACCGGGGAAATCTTCGGAAAATCGAAGAAGGAAGGCTACCACGCCACCGGATAGAACCACCGATGATGCATGACCTTGTTGCGAAGCAACCCCGGGGGATGTCCCGACGGACATCATCCACGAGGAGCCGAGGTATGCGGGAGAACGTGAGGGGATCGAACCATACATCCCACAATATGTCACAAGGCCTCGCCATCTGCAGATCATTCCGGAATACGAGCTGGAGAGAATGCAAAATGTTGAAAAGAAAACCTTTGAATACTTCGAAAGGATTAGAGGCAGAAGAATCAATATACTGGAGGGCCTCGAATTACATACAGACGTATTCTCAGAGTATGAGCGACAGCAAATCGTGGATTGCATCCGGGATTTGAAAAGAATGGGCCGAGCAGGCCGCTTAAGGGAAAACACATACTCAGAGCCCCGGAGATGGATGCCAGGGAAAGGAAGAATCACAATACAATGTGGATGCTGTTACAACTTTGCCGAGGACAGGAAGGGAAACCCGCCGGGAATACTCCGTCATGGGCAAGTGGACCCGATGCCATTAGTCATCGAAGAGAATGGTAAAGAGATTGATAACATGGAGGATACCGCCAGCAGATCGCATACCCAATAGCTGCATCATCAATATCTACAAACGGGGTGATTGTATACCCCCACACATTGATCACCATGACTTTGTCGGACCTTTACGCACGGTCTCTTTTCCGAGCGAGTGTAACATCATGTTCGGATCGACCTCCGGATAGCGAGGCCCGGGTGAGTTCCGAGGGCCGGTAAAGATACCACTACCGGTAGGTTCCGTCATGATGCCGAAGGGTAACGGAGCGGATATCGCCAAGCATTGCATACCAGGAGTACCGGTGAAGCGGATCTCGGTTACGTTCGGAGAGGATGGACGACGGAAAGATACCTTACCATTTCCAGCCGGACCCGGAGCTAGAGAGCCTCCGGCCTTACGAGCTGTGAGTTACATGGAAAATATCACACCTCCGATGTACATCCATACGGCATCCTTGCCGAGGATGGCTTGGAAGGTGATGTTATTGACCATGTATCTCACTATTCGGACATGGACTTTTGACGGATGCTTCTTTAGATGGATCGACAAAGATCATACACGATCCGTTTTGAGTCTACATGGATTGTATGAAATATATTCCAGATCAAGTTGTACGATGTATCTTCAGCATGATTGGAAATAAAAGTGACCATGTCACATTTTTGGCCTTCACCTCTTTTGTGCAAATTGGTTGGGAAACGCCGTTAAAGTTAAATGAACTTCGAACAAAGAACAGAAAAGAAAAAAAAAGAAAAAAGAAAAGAACAGAAGAAAACTTTCGTTAAAAAAAAAATCTAAAAAAATGACAAACACCAAATTCACATGAACATTAAACAAACAACAAAATAAAATTTGAATCATTAAAGGATAAACAAAATCAACAAGAATGTTAAATCAAATTCTCAATCAAATTTCGAATCCAATCTCTATCAAAATTCAAATTCAATCTTTCCAAATTTCAAATCAAATTTTAAATCAAATTTTAAATCAAATTTTAAATCAAATTTCAACCGAGTTCAAACTCATCCCTATCAAATTTCAAATTCAATCTTTCCAGATTCCAAATCTCTATCAAATCTCAAATTCGATCTTTCCAGATCTCACATCAAACCTCAATCAAATTCAAACTTCTGGGTCGAGGATTTTACATCCAAGACTGCACTGCTTTAGGATTCTTTTCCTACTGCACTGAAATACATCAAATTCAAACCTTTGGGTCGAGGATTTTACATCGATGCCTTAGGATTCTCTTCCTGCCGAAATACATCAATTCAAGCCTTGGGTCGAGGATTTACATCCAAGATTTCCTTTAGGATTCTCTTCTGCACTGAAATACATCAAATTCAAACCTTTGGGTCGAGGATTTTACATCCAAGACCGCACTCGCTTTAGGATTCTCTTCCTACTGCATTCGAAATACATCAATTCAAACCTTTGGGTCGAGGATTTTTCATCCAAGACCGCATCGCTTTAGGATTCTCTTCCTATCGCATCGAAATACATCAATTCAAACCTTTGGGTCGAGGATTTTACATCAAGCCGCCTTTTTAGGATTCTCTTCCATTGCACTGAAATACATCAATTCGAACCTTTGGGTCGAGGATTTTACATCAAGTGCCTGCTAGGATTCTTTTCCTACTGCACTGAAATACATCAAATTCAAACCTTTGGGTCGAGGATTTTACATCCAAGACTGCACTGCTTTAGGATTCTCTTCCTATTGCACTGAAATACATCAATTCAAACTTTTGGGTCGAGGATTTTACATCCAAGACTGCACTGCTTTAGGATTCTTTTCCTATTGCACTGAAATACATCAAATCAAACTCTTGAGGTTAAGGATTTTACATCCAATACCGCATTACTCTGAGATCTTTCCTCATTGTAATGACTCAATCCAATCGATTCGATCTTCTTTTAGGGTTGAAGATGTTACATCTAAAACTTCAAAATTCCAATTTTCATTTCAAATCAAATCCCTTCAAATTAATCTTGACAAACTTCAATCTAAATTGAAACTCCAAATTGAAATCTAAACTCACATATCATGACTTGAACATGAAACAAAATAAAATCTAAATCGAAATTCTCCCAGATCATGTGATTTGGGATTCACCTCCTTTTCCTTTCCCCAGCGAAGAGTTCAAGAATCTCCAGTTCCAGAGATATACTTGACACTCCCCAGCGGAAGCTCTTCTACTTCGTCCTAAGTTTGTTACTTGGACATCTGTGTTGGTTTTGTTGATCGCTTCGGTCAACACCAATACGCGCGGTGTGCTCCGTCCGCTCACCACACCTATTGGGGGTCCATTTGTTGACCTCATTTTTGATGAGGTCTTCTCTTCTTCTCTTTAGTACTTAGGATCTAGCCTTAGGCTTTTCCTTCGACTATCTTAGAGGATTAGAATTGGGACCCACCTTTTAGAAATTCAAACTACTTCTAAACTCCCTGCAAACTCCACAAACTTGACTATAGACCCCTAATCACCTGAGGGTTGAAATCAAATGTGGAAGTTTAAAGGATGAGTTCCTATAGGACTCTTTGGCCTTAGGATCGCCACAGGTGGCCTGGTGCAGTGATGGGGCTGACATACACATACACTACACACACACTACACTTCCATACACCTCCTAAAACACAAACACACCCTTACCCAACTTAACCTCCGACTCATGTAGGTGATTCACATGGATGGTCCTTAACCCCTAAGCCCTTGCTAAGAGGGTTAGGAACAACATAGTGAGTGCCTCAAATGAGTCCCTTCATGGCTCATGTGGGCTTGATATGGCTTCATGGCTCAACCAAAATGGTTGTCATTCCACTTACATCCACCCAATCTTCAATTTTCCAAATTTTCAATTTTTGACCCCCGGGACCCTACACCCCGCCTAGCCTACCAAATGCCTTTGAAACTACCCAAATTTCTCAAAAATTTCCAAATCACCCAAAATTCCCCAAAATTAACCTTGAACACTTCCTCACCACTTAAATTGATCATCCATACCCAAAAATGCCAAAAATTCCAAAATACCCCCCCAATACCTTCCAAATACCCAAAATACCCCTCCTAGCCAAAAAAATCCAAAAATTCAGAAAATTCCCAGAAAATTCCAGAAAATCCCAAATATTCCCAATTTCATTTTGTTCAACTACACCATGGGCCAATTTTGTCAATTTACCCCACTTTTATCAAAACCCCCAATTTGACCCATTTTAACCCAAAATGAACCCAATGTCAAACCAAATCTACCCAATTGATCCAATTTTGGTCCAATTCAATTCTAAACTTCAATTCAACATCCCCAACACCAATCTAGACCAAATACAAGCCCAATTTGATTGGCATTGGGATCCAATTTCACTTTTGGCCTTAAAGCCCAATTTGGACCTATGACCCAAACCTAACCCAAACTCACCCAATTCAACTCCAATTAACCCCAAATCTTTTCTAAACCTTCCTTGACATCCCCATAAACAAAACACTAACATGATTTGCCCAAAACTTTGATCCAAACCCCACTCAAATTCAACCCAAAGCTAAAAGACCCATTTTTGACCTAAACCCAAACCTAGCCCCAAATGAGCCCAGAATCCCCAAAATCAAAACCTAACCAAAGCCAAAACCTCTTTGAAACACTCCCATAAACATTTCCCAACATTAATTTTATATCAATTTCAACTCTAGCCCAACATTGGCCCAAGTTAGCCCAATTTGACCCACCTTAGCCCACTTACCAATTAAACCCAAATTCAAACCAATTCAAACCCAAATCACCTCAAACTTGTTTCAAACCATTCATGAAGCATCCCTAAACCAAACTCAACAATTATTTGGCCCAAGCCTTTACCAAAATCTCATCCCAAAATCCATTTTAAATTTAAAAGCCCACTTCCCTAAACCTCCCTAAAAGCCCATTTCCACCAAATATAAAAGCCCAAATTTGGCCCTAAAGCCCACATGACATTTCCATTTGCCATCCATTTAATCAAAGCCATTCCCTAAGTTATAATTCCATCATCAAACAATTCCAAATCAAGCCCCATACAAATTCACACCAAAATATCCAAAATTCTTAAAACCCATTTTTATGAAATTGACCCAACCTTTTCCCAAGCCAAATGGAGCCATGGAGCCATGCACAAGCCATATGCAAGCCATGAGAGCCTCTTTACATGTCACCATGCCATTTTGGGAAAAAGGAGGAGGCTCTTTCCTTAATTCCTAAAGGTGATTAACCACTCCCATGATTCCCCTTAACCATGCTTATGCCTAATTGTGCTTGGATGGTGACTTGACCCTACTGATTATGCTCGAGCCAAATCACTTTTCCCTCGACCAAAACCAAGCCTTGGGTGGTGCACCTAGCCCAAGTGGAGGGGTTGACCAATTTGAGCCAAAATAAGCTTTCTCCCATTCCATTCTAATCCAAGCCTTTTACACATGGCATTTGCCAATTGATTGCACCAAGTCCCGACCACGACCCACTCGACCTTGAGGGTGACCCATGCTCAGCCGGCCGGCCACCCGATCGCCGGAAAACACCATGCCCGAAACCTTGGGAGGAGCCAAGCTTTGAAATTCCATCCTGTCGAGCCGCCCCACTCCAAATGGCCACCATGGCTGTTCTTCACATGCCAAGAGCAGTCGATCCCGGCCCTCAACTCCCCGCGGAGGCCCTCCGACATCTCCTATTTAAACCCCTCACCTTCTCGGCCATGAGAAGTGCTGAACCGAACCTTGCCGAAACTCGCCAAAATTGTTCCGGACTCCTCCCCACACACGAGCACTTGATCCCCGGTGAGATCCCCCGCCATTTCTTCTCCGCGAGCTCAATTTCAGAGTTGAAATTCCACCCAAAACCAGGACACTTCTCCACAGTGAGCCAATCCCCAAATTGATTGGTCCTACACCTGCACCAGGTCAAGGGAAGGTGTCCACCAGCAAAAGCCCCATCTCCAGGTCACCCAGTTGTTCCAGACTCCAAAGGTTGTGATTAGCTTTGGTGGAAATCACACCTAGGCAATTCACCACATCCTCAGGCTTCATCCCTAGCCTCCTGCGGCCTCCAACGAACGTGCCAAGCATCTCGATCGAGGCTTCACCTCTCGAGCTAAGGTATGAGTTAATTCTTCATCCCGAGCTTCGGAGATTCGCCATTTCAAATGCTTTAATTTCGATGCATGATAACCGTATAGATGTGTTCGTCTCTTCGAGACGAATCCATAGAGCATAAGAACATGAAAATCCATTGAGTATCGAGTGAGATATTAAGGATTTAGTGTGGACGGCTCTCGGGTGAGGACACTCGGGGACGATGAACGGATGCCGTCCATTTAATACACGCGCGGACGGACGGCGCGGATCGCGTCGGATCGGAAGACGGAGCTATACGCGCGGGTCCCGGGAGCGCGCGACTCGAGCGGCGGCGTCGAATCAGAGCGCGCCGCGTGTGCATTCGGAGCTGCCGAGGTTGACGCGGCGCCGCGTGGATAAATAGAAAAATAGGGTATTTTCCTATTTATTTAATTCCCTAAACTTGGAAAATTCATATCTCTGTGTAGAAAAATCACAAAAATAAAATAAAAATACCCTCTTGCTCGAGTGAACGAGAGGAGAATAATGTGGAAAAGAAATTAATTAATTTTGTCCAAGTATCTTATTTTTAATTAATTATTTACTCCCTGCATTGTTTTAATTCTCCATGCATTCATACAATTCACCATGGCATGAGACCATAGGGCTTTTGAAGCCTCTGAATTTGGGAACATTCCCTGAATTTTCCAAAGTCAGAGGCCATCCCTATGAAAAGTTATTGATTTTTCAAATGCATGTTGCTATTTTAAATATTTTAATTCCAAAAATTAGCATGTTGTGAAATAAATTCTAGGAAAATTTGGTGATGTTCCTTATGACCAGAGAACCCTAGGAAAAATAGGATTTGAGTTAATTCACTTAGATTAACCCTAATTGGCTTAAATCCCCAAAATAGATCTCTAATTAATTAGAGTTAACTATAGATCAAATTGACTTGAAATCAATTCTCCACTGACCTTTAGGATCAGAGGAACCCATCATAAAAATTTGAGGTCAATTGGACTTGGTTAGCCCCACTAATTGGGTTGATTAAGCCACTTAGTCATTTTAAACTTTAAAAATTCATAACTCTCAAAATATCTTTCAAAAATTCACCAAATTGGTTTTGGAGTCTCTCTGATATCAGGGAGTTTAAGAAAATTAAAATTTCAATTTTCTAAAAAAGTTGATTTTTAATATTATTTTAATATTTTTAATAATTAAAAAATAATAAAAATCACAAAAATAATAAAATTCACCAAAATGTCATATTTTGAATTTTAATCATTTAGGAACAAGTCCCATATTTTTCCTAGGTCTATTTAGTGAGATATTAATTTTTAAAGCTCTAGGGTAATTTTAAAATTAAAAAAAATATATTTTCTAGCATTTTCACCAAAATAATTATAATAAATCAAAGAAAAATCAGAAAATTGAACAGTTTGGTTCTCTGGAATCCTTGATATCAGAGAGAATTTTAAAAATTATAAAATTTATTTTTCAACATTTATTTTATTTTTAAATTAATTAATACTCCAGAACTTAAAATAATTCTAATAAATAAAATATAATTCAAAAAAATTACAAAATTTGGTCCAAGTGGTCCTCTGGTCATTAGGAATGTCCCCTAATTTTCTTAAGGACAGAAACTTTCCCTTAGTCATATTATTGAATTTTCCTTGGAAATTTCTATTTTCTACAAAAAATAATTATATAAATAAATTAAATACAGAAAAATCACATTTTCTCCTCTCATGTCTTCATTGACACATAAGTGAAGTCACATAAAAATTTCAAGTTCATTTGAGTTCAATTTAGTGAGTTATGAAATTATTAGGCTTAAAGGGCAAAATGGTAATTAAAATTTTAACCCTTAATTAAAACTTTAGGTTTAATAAAAATTATTAACAAGTAAAATATTTGGTCCTAATCTGATTTGGATGATTGAAATTTAATAATTAAAGGGTAGAAACCCATTAAGCAATTTAAAATGATTAAACTTTAATTAAATAATTAATTGAATTTGGAAGAATAATAAAATTGGAATTATTAAAATAAGGGATATTATTAGGAAGAGATATATTCTTTAATTTAAAAATCCCTAAATTAATCGTCTCATTAATATTCAACTCTTAATTAAAATGATAACTCAAATTTAAAATATTAAAAGACTTAATCATTAAACTAAAATTAAATCATTAAACTCTTTCAAAAATTTTCAATTAAATTAAATTAAATTAAGATTAAAAGTTGAATTAAATTAAATTAAAATTAAATTAAATTAAATAAACAAATTAAATTAAATTAAATGAATTAAATACATTAAATTAAATAAATAAAATTAAATTAAATTAAGTTAAATAAAATTAAATAAATAAATTAAATTAAATTAAATTAAATTAAAATTAAATTAAATTAAATTAAAATTAAATTAAATTAAATTAAGAAATTAAATCAAATAAATTAAATTGAATTAAATTAAATCAAATCAAATTAAATTAAATAAATTAAATTAAATTAAATTAAATTAAGTTAAATTAAATAACCTTACTTAAGACATGAAGAGATAAATCTAAAATAATTTGAACACTATTCCAAACTTAAATCATTAATTTGAACTTAAATTTGAATCACAAATCATTAAATATCATTTTGCCCTTAGGAGCTTTAGTTATCATAACTCCTAAATAGAACATTAAAATGAAATGTTACTTCACTTATAGGACATTCAAATGTCCTAGTTCATCGAGCAAGTTAACAAAACTTGAAAACCTTGGACGATCGATTCATTTACACAATTAAATTCATTTGGACTTAAAACAATCCTAGAAATATTGAAAAGATGTTTAAGATTCTTCTTAAGCACTTCCTCAATATGATAGGATGTTGATAAGAACAATTGAACTTAATTTGTTCTTTGATGAAGAAAATCGTCTTCAAACTAAAACACAAAGAACCTAGACGTCATAGGAAATGACTAGCTATAGGATTAGGAATTTGGTAGAAAACCATAAGCCTTTCCCTTAGCTTTACCTAGGAACTTGCTTAAATATTCTAACTGTGTTTTAAGTGCAGCTCGGAATGACGGGAGGACCCTCCAGGTACGCTTTTATTTTATTGCAGTTTATTTTATTGCAAATGCACTTTATTTTTCTTGCATGATAAACAACGAGTTGCATGAAAACCGACACCTTTAGGACGAAAACCAAAGCCGAAACCCATAACTAAATTAAAAGACACCACAAGATAAAATTCACCTCCACAACATTTCAAAATATAAGACAACTCAAAATTTAATCACAAACGAACACAAAACTACAATTACAACTAAATTAAAACGTCTCGTTGGATGATCGGGAATACCTCGGATGATGTAACCTACGTGTTGCTAACGGGATTTCCCACGGTCTAAATGAAAGTGTGGAACTCATTCAGTTGAGTTTGGCAAATTCATCTGGACTAAGTGAATCCGATAAAAATAATGATGCCGGAAGGATGGAACCGTGGGATCTTAACCGGTGTCGTTATAATCAACTTTAAGATTTGTTTTAATTAAAACACAAAAAACACTTGGAAATTAAGACTTCTCTAAACCGAACACTTCTCTCATCTCTTGATTTATGATTTCTAAAACTAAACCTCTGCAACGACAAGGAGCTCGGAGCATGGTGGGCGACACGGCCATCGTCGTCGACAAAACTTGAACCCACATCAACAAAACTTTCTTAGAATTAAATAACAAAGCCATAGGACTTCGAGGTAGTTTGCCTAGTGCAACATAAATCCTCAACTCTTCGTTAGGCATTTGCATTGCAAATTAAGCCCTAACCGGTCTTAGGATTCCGAGGTAGTCGTCCGTACGACATAAACCCTCATATCTTCTGTGCAATTTGTATGATTCTATCATATAAATATAAGCCCTAATTAACTAAAATTGGCAAGAATAAAACATTAAATAAACATTAGGACTTTCCTAAATCCAAGCCAAACAATAGGATAGTCGGGAGATTACCGAAGTCCGCTTCGAATCCGTGATCTCTTCTACTTTTCTTCCTTTGAATTCCCAAAATAAAAATGTTCTAAATTTGATCCATTCCCTATTGAAATTTCCAAAATTCAATCCTCTTGAAAACTTAAACTTTGAAATTCTTGAGAGCAGAATTATTGATTATTATCGAGAGTTTTCTTAGGTGATTCCCGTCACTTAAGATGTAATTAACTATAGGGGCTTGCCCTTGTAGGGAACTTTAAGAACCCAGGTAATATAAACCCTGCTTAATTCATTTATATTAAGTAGGGGAACTTGTCGGCTTATAAAATTGGTTCGCAGACCAAACGGATGTCACAAACCTTTCTAGTTTATTTAATCGAGCCCCATTATCAAGCAGTGTGTCTATTCTTCGGGATAGATACACGGTTTGTGGTGCGGCGCTCGTTTATATAAACTATTCGGGATGTGAGATCAGTTTGATTTCATATCTTAAAATTTTCAAATTTAAAATTATTTTCAAAATCAAATACTACTTTTCAAATTATTTATTTAAATTAAATTAAAATTCGCCGACAATTTCCGTAGCGACCCCCTTTTCAAAATAAAACACATAACCTAAAAATAAGCCGTACACTTACGTGACTGCAGTGCGTCAACGTATCGTTCCTCAGCCCCCGTGCTAACAAATTTGTCAAAATCAAATCTGGCATTTTCTCTCGCACGCTTTGACTTTGGAGTCATCTCTAAAAAATTCACGAAAAATTCACCATAAATTTCAAAATCAAACTAAACTTGCTAAATTATCTTTCAAAAGATATTTTCACTAAATCCAAACAATTTCTCAAGTTTTTCCTCAAATTTTCACCATGAATAGTGATTTTAAGATTTTCCAAAATGTACTCAAAATACATGGTGAAAATCA
>JAKZJZ010001603.1:0-26230 GCA_022702705.1 Papilionanthe hookeriana x Papilionanthe teres | reverse complement strand
TTTTTTTTTCATTGTACTTCGTTCAGTTACGTATTGCTGGATTTACAAGAGAAGCAAGATGTGAGAGTAATTTAGAGAGAGTGTGTGAGGGAGGAGAGTGAGAGATAGAGGGAGAGAAAGAGTGAGTAAAGAGAAATAAGAGAGGGAGATAGGAAAGAGCAAGAGCTATTGATAGAGAGAGGCCAAAAGAGAGTCAACAAACTCTCTCCCTCTCACTCTCTCTCTCTTCAATCTTCGCTCTCTCCCTCTTTCTCCCCATTCTCACTCTCTCCCTTACTCTTGCCACCTAACTTACTCCATATTTTGTTTCTCTCACTCTCGCTCTAAAGATCTCTTTTGCTATCTTTTCTCTCACTTTACTCTTTCCCTATATCTCTTTTTCTCTCTCTCTTTCTCGCCATGTCTCTCACTTTCTATTATGTTTCTCTCTCTCGTTCTCTTGCTCTCTCATCACTTTTCTCTCCTTATCTCCATATATCCATCTGTCAATCTCTCTAGCTTCATCTCATTCTCTATATCTTTTCTTTCTCAATATCCCTCTACTCTCTTATAATTTATCACTTCCCCTCCCTCCCTCCCTCCTTTTTTTGCTCTCTGTTTTTCTCTCAAGATCCCTCTCTTTCCCTCTCTTACCTCAATCCCTATTCTTTCGTATTTCTCTTTTTTTTCTATCTCTCCCTTCCTGGCTCCCTCACACTCCTCAATTTCACTTTCACTCTCTCTTACTCTTTCCTCTTGCTATCTCTCACCCTTTCTTTGTCCCTCTCTCTCTTTCACACTCACTCTCTGGCTCTCTTCTCTTCTTGTTCCCTCGCTTTCATTCAATTTCATTCTCACTCTTATTTTCTCGCCCTCTCCAAACTTTTTTTTGTCTCGATTTCTTTCGAGTGCTCTCTCTTCTTTTCTAGCTTTCTCTCTCTTCAATTTCACTCTCCTTCCCTCTCCCTACCTCTATCTCATCGCCATATATTCTCTCACATTTTATCTCTCTATGTCAATCTTTTTAGCTTCCTTTCTTGATCTCTATTGCTCTCTCTTTACTAGCTCTCCAATTTTGCTGCCACTCTCGTTCTCTTTATCACTCTCTCTCTCCCATTCTTGCCCTCTCTAGGTTTGGTGAGAAAGAGAGAGGGAATAAGGGACTAAGAGTGAGAGTGAAACTGAAGTGAGAGAAAGAGGGAGCAAGAAGGGTAGAGAGTGTAAGCAAGAAATAGAGAGAAGAAAGAGTGAGGGATGAGAGAGTGGGAGAGAGATAATAGTGAACGAGCAAGAGAGACGGAGAAAATGAGAGCTGAAGAAAGAGAGGGATGATGAGAGTTAAAGAGGGAGAAAGAGAGAGAGAGCGAGGTATTGAGAGATAAAGGAGCATGAAAAGAGAGACAGAAAAGTGAGTGAGAGAAAAATAAAAAGAGGTGGAATAGAGAAGGAGAGGGAGAGGGAGAGGGAGAGAGGAGAAGGAGAGGAGAGGAGAGAATGAGTGAGAAAGAGAAATAGATAGAGGTAGTGAGCAGGTTTAAAGAGAGAGCAAGAAAGAGAAAGGAAGAGAGAGTGAAAGGGAGAGAGAGAGAGAGAAGAGAGATTGAGAGAAGATTGAGTAAGAGCGCCTAAGGGGTAAGAAGTGAGGAAAAATGGAAGAATGTTGAGCAAGAGAGAGAGGGAGACAGAGAGAGATAAAGGGAGGGACAGAGAGGGCGGGAGAGAAAAGAGAGAAGAGAGAAGTAGGGATGAAAGAAAGGGAGAGAGGGAGAGAGTGCGTGTGAGATAATGATTCATTCTCTCACCCTCTATCTCAAAATTCTTAGCTCCCTTTCTTGATCTCAATCGCTCTTTCTTTTATCGTTTTTCAATTTTTTCTCACCGTTTTAATCTTCTTCGAGTTTTTAAATTTTTTATGCTCCTCTCTCTCTCTAAGTGCCTCTCTTTCTCCATATTTATGGATACATTTGTCTAATTTCATATTCTCTCTTACATTCCTCATATATTTCTCTCCCAGCCTCTTTGTGGCTCTCTACTTTCTCTCTCATTCTTCTTTTCCCCTAAACCCTATCATTGTCGCTTTTGATCCTTCTCCTTTGCTCTCTTTCCTTACTCTTTCCTCTTTCTCTCTTTTTTTTGCTCGCTCTCTCTTTTCGATTTCCTTCTCAAATTTACTCCCTCCCTCTCTCCATTTCTCACTCTCTATTCTCTCTCTATTCTTTCTTTTGTTGATCTCTATTTTCTCTCGCCTGTAACACTTTCCTCCTATGTTCCCTTCTCTCTTTCTCTCTCTCCCTCCTTCCCCTTCTCTCTCACTTTTCCTCCTCTCTCACTCAAATGGTCTCTCTCTTGCTCTCTCTCTCTAACCCCCATGCACTTCGCCCCAACCTTTCATCTCTCTCTATCTCATTCATTCTCCTCTTCACCCTCCCTTGCTCCCTCTCACTCACTCCCTCTTTCTCTAGCTTCCCCACTCTATTCTCTCTCTATTCCTCTCTCCCTCTCTCTCCCTCCATCACTCCCTCTCACTTAAATCTCTCTCACTCCCTCTCTCTTTCTCACTCTTTGATGCATTTATCTTACTTTGTATTATATTGATCTCCTATGTTTTTTTTCTCACCCACTATCCCTCACAAACATTCTCTCTTGCTCCCTCCCTTTCTTTCTTTCACTCCTTTCACCACCTCTCTTAGTTCTTAATATCTCTTTCCTCTCGCCTTTCTGTCTCATTCTCTGTCTATGAAATTTCACTCTAACTCTTTCTTCCTTTCTTTCTGACTCTCTCTTCTATCTCTCTAATTACTTTTCGCTCTTTATCACTTTCTCTCTACTGTTGTCTATTTAATTCATCTCATGCCCTCCCTCTATCTCTCTTTCTCACTTACTCCATCCTTCTCTCTCACACCCTCCATTCCATCTCTTTAACTCTCTCTATCTCTCTCTCTCACTCTCTCTTCTATCTCTCTACCTCTCTTTTGACACATTTTATCCCTCAATATCTCTCTTTCACTCCTTACATCGCTCTCTTTCTCCACTCTCCTTATCTCTCTCTCTTTCTCCCTATCTCTCTCGCTCGCTATCTTCCTCTCTCATGCTCTCTCTTCCCTGATTCTTTTTTATTTCTCTCTGACATTCTATCCCTTTATCACTGCTCTATCCCTTTCTCACTCTCTCTTTCTCTCTCTTCCACTTCAAGATCACTCTTACTCCCTCCCACTCTCTTTCTCGCTCCATATTCACTCTCTCTCACTTACTCTATTATGTTGCTCTCTTTTCTCTCTTCCCTTTCAATCTTTATCCTCCTCTCTACCCTCTCTGTTACTTCCTTGCCTCCCTTCCTCTCTCTTCCTCTCTCGCTCTCTCTCTCACTCTCTCCCTCTCTCCCTCTCACTCACTTTCTCTTCATCCCCCGCTCATTCAATCTCATTTTTTACCCCCTCTCTCTCTCTCGAGCTCACTCTCTCTTCATTCATACTTCCACTACCTCTCTCTTTCACTCGCTCTTTTTTCAATGTTTCATCACTTTTCTTTCTCTTTTGCTCTCTCTGTATCACACATACTCTCTATTGCTCTCTCTTTTATCACTCTTCCTTACCTACTTTTTCCCTCCAAGCTACCCTCATTCTCTACCTCTTTCATTACTACACACTCTCCACCTCCCTCTCACCCTCCCTATCTCTGCATATCTCCCTCTACATCTTCCTCTCTTTACCTCTCACTCACTATATATTGCTCAATCTTCTTTAATTCCCTCTTCTATCTCAGTCTCCCTCCCTCCCTTCCACTCTCTCTTCAATTCGTCTCTATCTATACATTTCTAATTCACTCCCTCTCTTACTATCCGTCTCTCTCTAACACTATATTTCATCTCTTTTTATCGCTTGCTTGCTTTCTCTTATTCTCTCTCTATCTATCTCTAGCTTTATTTTCAAGTGCTCTCCCTCTCCTCTCTATACTCACTTTCTCTATCCCTCCATCCCTCACCCTCTCTCTCGCGCTCCTTCCTTCCCTCCCTTTCTCAATTGCTCTCTCATTTCTCTCTCTCTCTCCCTCCCCTCATCTCCTTCTTATTACTACCACACTTATCTTTCCCCCTCAGTCCCTCCCTCTTTCAATCTATCCCTCCCTATCTTCTCTCTTTCTCTCTCGTCCTCTCTCTCCGTACTCTCTCTTCTTTCACTCACTCAACCACTCTCTCTCCATCCCTCTCATTTTCTCCTTTCCTCTCGCTCACTCCCTCTCTCTTCTCTCTCTCACTCACCCTCTCTTTTCTCTCTCTCTTCAATTTTGCTCTCGTATCTGTGACTCTTCTCTCTTTTTCGCTCTTTGTTCTCTCTCTCACTCTCCCTTCCCTCACTCCTCTCCCTCTATCCCTTATACACTATTTCTCACACTCTCTCCCCTCTCATTATCTTGCTCTCCCTTCCTCTACCTTAGTCTTGCTCTATCTTCCCTCACTTTCTCTTCTCTCTCTAATTCTCTCCAGCTCTTCCATTCATACACACACTCTCTTAAATTTAATTCGATTCCTCTCTATCTCTATCGCTCTCGTTCTCCCTCTTACACTCCATTCTATTTCTCACCCTCTCACTCAATCACTCTCTCTTTTGCTCTTTCATTTACTCTTGTTCTCACTTACTGTCCTAACTCTCTTGCTATTTCTCACAATCTCTCCTAACCTCCCTTCCTCCCTTTGTTTTTATTTCACTCCCTCCCTCCTTCACTCTCTTTCTCTCTTGTCTATCACTCTCACACACACTCTATTTTTCTCTCTCAGCCTCACTTTCACTCACTCTCTCCCTTGCTCTCTATTTCCCTCTCACTTCCTCGCTCCCTTCCTTTATCTTCTCTTTCTCTTCCTTTTCACTCTCACTCTTATATTCTACATCTTTCTCTTTCTCTCACGGTTTCTCTCTCCCTTTCTCCCTACCTCTCTTTCTTTAATTTCATTACTACCCTTCCTCCCGCCCCCTCTCCCTTTCTCTCAAACCCATACATTCTCACACTTCCTCTTTCTCAATCCCTTAAGCTATCTCTATCTCGTTTCCCTCACACTCCATTTCTTTTTCACTATTTTATTTTCTCACTCTCTTCCTCTATCTCATGCACCTCTTTCTATCTACAAATTTATCTATCTAATCTCTTGCCCTCTCTTAATCTAATTCTTCATTACTATCACTTTCTCACAACACCTCTCTCTCACTCCTATTTTTCTCTTGCTCTTCCTTTCTCTCTTCTTCTCTCTCGCACTCTCTCTCATTCTCTCTCTCCCTTCCTCTACCACTCTCCCTTTATTCAATTTAATTCTCACTCTCACTCCTTCCATCTCACTCTCTTTTCTCTCTCTCTTGCTCCCTCATGTTACTCTATTTTCTTTTCCTCTTACACTTCCTCACCATCTATTCCCCACTCTATCTCGCTCTCTCCCCCTCAATATCACTCACACATCTCTCCATATCCTTTAATTTTCTCTTCTATCTTTCTCGATCTCTCTCGTTCTCTTTTCCCACACTCTACATTTCTTTCTCGTTATTTTATTTTCTCTTTTCCCGTCTATCTCATGTTCATATGTCTATCTCTCTCTCTATCTACCAATTTATCTATATATTCTCTCGCTCTCTCTCAATCTATCCTTTTAATACTCTCTTTCTCACACCCCTCTCTCCTGCTCCTCTTTCACTCTCGCTTTTTGTTCTCTCTTATTCTCCCATTTACTCTCTCTTATTCTCTATCTTTCTCCCTCCATCTCTCTTGCTTTAACTTCCTTTACCCTCACTTTTCTCTCTATTTTTATCTCTTCTTCTTTGTCCCACAGTCCCTTTATTCAATTTAAATCTCACTTACTCCCTTCCTCTCTCTTTCTCTATGTCAATCTATTATGTTACTCTATTCACAATCCTCTTACTCTTTCTCTCCTGTCTTTACCCCACTATCTAGCCTTCTACTACTCTCCCTCTCCCATTATCTCTCACACTCTCTTCTCTTCCTTTCTCTCTCTCACACACATGCACTCTCTGTTTCTCTCCCTCTTTCCCTCCCTTCTTTCTCACTTTCTCGTTCCTTTTCCTCTTGTTCTCTCTTTCCTCACCTCTCTTCTCTCTCAATTTCACTATAGCTCTTTCTTTATCCTCCCACTCTTTATCCTCAATTTTACTCACTCCTACTACTCTCTCCCTCTCTCTCCCTCTTAATCTTTCTTGCTCTCTCCATCTCTCACTCCCTCTCTCTTCAATATCTCACTCTCTCCCTTACTCTTGCTCTATCCTTCCCTCTCTCTCTCTCACTCTCCACTTCCTCTCTCATTCTCTCTTTCACACAAATTCTCTTAGTCTCACTCCTATCTCCATATTGCTCATTATCATTTCCTTTCTCTCTTCCACTTTTTCTTCCTTTCTCTCCCTCTTAAATCATTTTTGCTCTATCCCCCTATCTCACTCCCTTTCTCTTCAATCTCTGGCTCTCCTCTATCACCCCCTTTCTCACTCTCTGCCTTACTCTGACCCTCTCCTTCCCTCTCTCTCTCTCCTTCTCTCTTTCTCTCTCATTCTTTTAATCTCGCCTTCTATCCATATTGCTCGCCAACTTTCCTTTCTCTCTTCCTCTTTTGCTTTCTCTCTCCTGCTTAAACCTTTGTTGCTCTCTCTCACTCTCTCTCGCTCTTCAATATATCGCTCTCTCCCTCTTTCTCACTCTCTCCCTACTCTTACCCTCTATCTCTCACTATCTCACTCTCTCCCTTTCTTACTATGTCTCGCACTCTCTAATATGTTTCTCTCTCTCACTCTCTTGCTCTCTCTGTTATCTTCTCTCTCTACTTACTCTTGCCCTCTATATCTCTCATTCTCACTCTCTCCCTTTTCACAAATTCTCTCATTTTTTTGTCTCTCTCTCGCTCTCTTGCTCTCTCTTGTCCTCTTTTCTCTCTCTATACTCACACTTTATCTCCCTATATCCATCACACTATCTCTTTACCTTCTGTCGTTCTCAATCTCTTATCTTACTCCACACCTCTACTCTCTTATTGTTTATTACTTTGCACTTATTATTTATTACTTCCCCTCCATCCAGTCGCTTACCTCAATCTCTTTCTTTCTCATTTCTCTCATTTTTCTCTCTCTCCCCCTTTCTAGCCCCTTACACTCTTCAATTTCACTCTCACTCTTGCTCCTCCATTCTTTTTTTCCCTTTGCTCTCCCTCTCTCTCACTTCTCTCTCCTGCTCCATCTTTTGTTAGTACTTGCGCCCTTTCTCTTACTCTCTCTTCCCTCACTCTCTTCCTTACGCTTCACTTTCACTCTTACTCCCTCTCTTTATCTCCTCTCTCCATCTCTCTTCTTGTCTCATTCCCTCCCTCTCTCTATATTTCACTATTTATACTTTATCTTTCTTGCTATCTCTTCTATTATTTTCTCTTCCATGTCTCTCACTCACAAACAGACATCTCTCCACGTCCCTCCCTTTTTCTCTACAATCTCTCTCTTCCTCACTCCTGCACTCCATCACTTTCTACATCCTTTTCTCTCAACCTCATATTTTTTCTTTTACTTTCTCTCTCTCAATCTGTTTAGCACCCTTTCTTGCTCTTCCATGCTCTCTTTCCTCCTTCATTTCTTATTACCATTATTCTCTCTCCTCTTTCGCTTACTCTTATCTCTCTTTCTTTATTGCTCTCTTTTCTCTCTTCCTCCTCGTCCTTGTTTCATTATTCTCACATTCTCTTATACTTCTCCTCTCTCTCTCTCTCTCTCTCTCTCTCTCTCTCTCTCTTCCATCCTCTCTTCCTCTTTCACACCTTTCCTCCCTGTCTCCCCCCTCACTTTCACACACATACTCTATCTCTTGTTCTCTCTTGTTCACACTCTCTCCCCTTCTTGTTCCCACCCTATATCTTCAAGTCAATAGTCACTCTTACTCTCTTCCTCTTTCCCTCTATCTTCAGGCTCTTTTTTCTCTCAATATCTCTATCGTGCTCTCTTTTCCTTTCTAAAAGAGTAGGAGGGAGAGAGGGAGGTATAATAGAAAAATGGGAGAAAGAATAAGAGAGATGAAGAGGGAAGGAGAGCCAACGAGGGCAAGTGGATAGAGCATGTGAGAGAGAGATGAAGGGAGGGATGTGAGAGAAATAGTGAACGAGAGAGTGAGGGGATAGATGAAGAGAAAGAGTGAGAAGAGAAAGGTAGTGGGGGAAAAGAGTGTAAGAGAAAGGTCGCAAGAGATAACGATAGATGGAAATAAGAGAGTTTGGAAAGGAGGGAGTGTGTGAGAGAGAGAGAGGGGCTAAACTCGAAGAGAGTGAAAAGGGAGAGTGGGAGGTAACAATAGAGGGCAAGAGAGAGCAAAGAGTGAGAAAAGGAGAGATAGAGGGAGAGAGTGAGAGGTTAAAGAGAGTGGGAGTGAGAGAGGGGAAGTGAGAGAAGAACAGAGAGAGAGAGGGAGTGAGAACGGTAAGGGAGCAAGTGACAAATGGAGAGGGAGTGAAAGATTGAGAGGAGAGAGAGAGGAGAGAGAAAAACATAAGTGAGAGTGGGTAAGAGAGAGTGAACATAGAGTGAGAGAGAGTGAGGGGATATGGAGTAAGAGTGGGAGTGAAACTATAGAGAGAGAAAGAAAGTGTGAGAAACAAATAGAGAGAAAAGAATGTGAGGCAATAGAGAGCATAAAAGAGGGAGAAAATGAGTGAGTGAGAGATGGAGTAGGAAAAAGAGAGAAAAGGAGAGTGAGGGAGAAGAGAGAGAGGGATTAAGGGAGTGAAAGAGGAAGGGAGAGCGAGAGACGTAGTTAGAGGTAATGGAGGGTCAAAAGTGAGGCACAAAAGAGACAACGAGACAGACATAAAGAGAGGAGTAAAGAGTGAGAGAGTGAGAAAAGAGGATGTGGGAAAATCGAGTAAAATTAAGTGAATGATTGGTAAAGAGATGAGAAGAACATGAGAATTGTGAGAAAGAGGGGGCAAGATAGAGGGAGACAGAGAGGGAGATAAGTAGGGAGAGGGAGGGAAAGAAGAGGGAAAAAGAGGGTGGGAGGGATGGAAGCATGAGAGAGAAGAGAGAGGGTGGAGGATAGAATGAGAAAAAGAGTAAGAGGAAAGAGAGAAAAGAAAGCAACAAAGAAGGGTATAAAAGAGAGTATAAGATAGAAAAATTTAAAAGAACGTGAGAAAAGGGAGGGAGAATAATAGAGAATATGATATGGAGTGAAGGTACAAAGTTAGAGCATGGGAGAGAGAGGAGAGAGTGTGGAAGAAAGAACAAGATGGTAAGAGAGTGTGAGATAGAGAGCTAGAAATGGAGATAAAGAGGGTGAGAGGGAGTGAGAGTGTATGAGTTTGTGAGATGGTGAGAGATGAGTGATCAACATGAGGGAGACCTAGAGTGGGCACGAATAAGGGAGTGGAATGATAGAGGGAGAGAGTGATAGAGAGAGCAATAGTGAGAGAGTGAAAGTGATCTGTAGAGAAATAGAAAAAGAGAATGAGGGAAAGAAGATGATATAAGAAAGGAAAAGAGAGGGGAAGAGAGAAGAAAAGATATTAGGAGGGTGAAAAGTGAGAGAGAGTGTGTGAGTTTGGGAGAGAGGAAGACAAGAGAGAGATAGAGAGCGAGAAAATGAGAGAGAGAGTGAGGGAGGGATCAAGAGAGATATATAGATAGAGAGAGTGAGAACAAGAGTAAAGAAAAGAGAATGAGAGATCGATGAGACAGAGAGAGGGAGAGAGAAAGAGAGAGAGAATTATGTGAGAATGCGAGAAAAAATCACAGAGAAGAGAGAGGGATTGAGAGACAAAAGTTGGAGAGTGAGAAAGAGTGTGTGCGGGATAAGAGAGAAAAATATTGAGTAAAGAGACAGATTATGTCGTATGTGTGTGAGGAAGAGAGTGAGATAGAAACATAAGAAAAGGAGTTAGAGAAGTTAGAGCAACAAAAGAGGAAGAAAGAAAACAAACTTTGACAAAGAGAGAGGAGAGAGCGAAGGAGGAAGTGAGAGCTTAAGAGACTTAGGGAGAGGATAATGAGGGAAGATACAGAAAGAGAGTGAGAAAGAGAGAGAGATGGAGGGAGAATGAGAGAATGACAGAGAGAATGAGAGAGAGATGGAGGGAGAGGGAGAGCCAGGAAAGGAAAGTTGGTGAGAGCATTAAAGAGAGAGGGAAAAGAGGGAAGTGAGAGAAATAGAGAAGAGGGGGATATAGGAAGAGCAAGAGTAAGAGGAACAAGATAGAAGTTGACCTAGAATAAAGAGTGAGATCGAGATAGCGATAGAAAGTGGAAGATAAAATAGAGATTCTAAATAAGATAAAGAGAGGGAGTATGAGTGAGAGTGAAGCAGGGGAGAGTGGGTGAAGAGAGAATAAGAGAAAGGAGCAAGAAAGAATGATAGATGGAGAAAGAGAGAGAGAGAGAGAGAGAGAGAGAGAGAGAGAGTGAGTGAAGGAGAGGAGTGAGAGAAGAAAGAGAAAAAGAGAGAGATTGCAAGATAGAAAGAGAGAGAGAGGGAAATGAGGGAGTAAGAGTGAGCGTAAAACTGAAGAGAGTGAGCGAGGAAGGGAGAGAGAGGCAAAGTGAGAGACAAATGGAGCATGAATGGAGAGTGAGGAAAGAGTGAAAAGAGATAGGGAGCTAGAGAAAAAAAGAGATCAAATTAAGGGGGTGGGAGGGTAAAAGAGAGGGAAAATGAGAAAGTAATAAATAATGATAGAGAAGAGGAGGTGAGAGAGAGTAGAGAGAGAATTAGAGGAAGGGAGAGCGAGGTAGAGTGATGGATATAGGAAGATAAAGTGTGAGTAAAGAGAGAAAGGAGAGCAAGAGAGCGCAAGAGAGATAAACATAATAAAAAGTGAGAGACATAGTGAGAAAGGGAGAGATAGAGTGAGAGAAGGAGAGACATTGAAGAGAGAGAAAGAGTGAGAAAGGGAGAGAGAGCAAGAAAGACATAAGAAGAGTGAGATAGAAGCAAGAGAGCGGAAAGACGCGCAAATGATTCTGAGACGAATTGAGATAGTGAGGGAGAGTAAGAGAATGAGTGAGAAGGAAAGAAGAAGAGAGGGTGACAGAGAGGAAGAGGGTGATAGAGAGGGAGAAAAATTGAGATAGTGTTAGTGGGAGGGAGGGTAGCAGAGAGAGAGAAGTAGAGAAAGTGAAAGTGAGAGAAAGGAGAGCAAGAAAGAGAGGATGAGAGAGAGCACTAAAGAAAATGAGAGGGAGGGAAAGGGAGTGAATGAGTGAGTGCAAGAGGAGAGAGAGAGGAGTGAAATAGGGAGGGAGGGAGAAAGAGAGGGAATGAGGGATTGAAAGAGGTATGGGTCGAGAAGGATAGAGTGATGTATGAGAGAAAATAAGAAATAATGTGATGATTTGAGGGGAGAGAGCAAGATGTGAGAGAAAATGAGAGATAGAGGGAGATGAAGAGTTGAGTAAAGAGAGAGAATAGATGGAGATAGAAGAAAGGCTAAGAGAGATAGCCGGAGAGGGGCAAAGAAGCAAACAAACAATAAAGAGTGATAGACAACCTTCGAACTTCTACTCAAGCTACACCTTACGCTCACGGTGTATGGGTCCGAGGCGAGTGTTACCTTTAGAGGTTCGGCCTTCCTTCACTCGTAATTGCAGCTGCCAAACAAGATCAGCGACAGAAGAAAACGCCAGACTACGACTCGAAGAATTAGAAAGCTTGGAAGGGAAAAGACTTGCAGCGCAACGGAATTTAGAACTATACCAAGCTAAGATGGTTCGAGCCCGTGACAACCGGGTCCGCCCGAGAACCTTCAAGGTTGGTGACTTAGTTCTCGTTCTTAAGAGACCTATTCTTGCACACCGCAAGATAGGGAGGAAAATTTGAACCCACTTGGGAAGGACCGTTTGTGGTCGAAGCGAATATACTCGGGAGGTTCCTACCAACCTAGTGAATTGCTTGTGGAGAACGACATATGCTTCCAATCAACGGACGATACTTGAAAAAATATTACGGCCTATCCGATGTTTCGAAGGAATGAATTCTTCATCCCTAAGAAACACGGGTGGAAGTAATTACTTGTGATTGGGTCCGAACCCAAAAAATAATAAAATGTGCTAAGATAAATAAAATCATGATAATTAAGTTTTCCTTGTTTCCTTTTTCGAATCAAGATCTCTTCCGGATCTTATCCTACTTCATTCCTGTTAAATTTCAAAATATAAGAATAATAAAAAATGTATCTTTAATAAACATTTTCTTAATGTTCTTGTTCTTAAGATGCAACTTCGATCCTTTTCCTTGTCTTTTCGCGTAGGAAATGTCGAACGGGCGGTTGGTCTTGAACTTTAAGAATGGCGTAAGCCTCGCACTCGATGAAAAGAGGTGAAAGATGGAGCGATAATCGAGATCGACTCGGATTTCGCACCGAAGCGGCCTACGTACGAGGAAAGTGACCGGGTCCCGATTAACCGAGAAGAACTACCGGGCGGACAGTGATGAAAGTGGGTGGCCCAAGCCACCAATCCAACAACAAGAAAAGAAAAGCGAACACCGAAGAAGACAAGAAAATGAAGTCGCGTAGTCGCTCTACGGCGGAGGGCAGGCTTGTCGACGCCGCGCCCGCGAGATTCAAGAAGTTCGGAGGGCTTACTCTCACGGCCACGCAACGAAGAAATAAGAATCGCCGCATCACGTAAAATGTTAACAAAACTAGGCACGGACCCGGCGCGATGAGACAGCTGCCCGCTAATGCAGCACTCGCATTTCGAGGACACCGGTTCACCGGAACACGAAAAAGGAGGCCGGCTCACTAGAATAACGGAAAAGAACCGGTGGAAATCTCCGGAAGATCGAAGAAAGAAGGCTACCACGCCATCGGATAAGAACCAGCGGCGGTGCATGACCTTGTTGCGGAGCGGCCCCGGGGGGATGTCCCGAACGGGCATCATCCCCGAGGAGCCGAGGTATGCGGGGAACGTGAAGGGATCGAACCATATATCCCACGATATGTCGCAAGGCCTCGCCATACGCGAGATCATTCGAATACGAGCTGGAGAGGATGCGAGGAATGTTGAAAGAGAAACTTTCGAATACTTCGAGAGAATTAAAGGAAGAAGAATCAACATACTTAGAAGGCCTCGAGCTACACACCGACGTATTCTCGGAGTATGAACGACGACAGAATCGTGGAGCGTATCGGGATCCGAAAAGAATGGGCCGAAGCGGGCCGCTCGAGGAAAACACATACTCGAACCCCGGAGATGGATGCCGGGGAAAGGAAGAATCACAATACGATGCGGATCGTCGCTACAACTTTCTCTGAAGACGGGAAGGAAACCCACGGGGATACTTCGTCATGGGCGAGTAGATCCGATGCCATTAGTTATCGAGAGAATGGTGAAAAGATTGATAACATGGAGAGTGTCGCCAGGCGGATTGCATACCCAATAGTTGCATTATCAACATCTACAAACGGGGTGATCGCATACCCCCACATATTGATCGCCGCGACTTCGTCGGACCTTCTCGCACGGTCTCTTTCTTGAATGAGTGCAACATCATGTTCGGATACGACCTCCGGATAGCAGCCCGGGCGAGTTCGAGGGCCGGTAAAGATACCTTTACCGGTGGGTTCCAGTCATGATGCCGCAAGGTAACGGAGCCGGATATCGCAAAGCATTGCATACCGGGGTGCCGGTGGAGCGAATCTCGGTTACTTTCGGGAGGATGGACGACGACGAAAATGCCTTACCATTTCCGACCGGATCCGGAGGCTAGAACCTCCGGCCTTCACAGCTGTGAGTTACATGGGAAATATCACACCTCGAATGTACATCCAGCAGGCATCCTTGCCCGAGGATGGCTTGGAAGGTGATGTTATTGACCATGTACCTCACTTATTCGGATATGGATTTTGACGGATGATTCTTTTGATGGATCGAACAAGATCATACACGGTCCGTTTTGAGTCTACATGGATTGTATGAAATATATTCCGGATCGAGTTGTACGACGTATTTTCAAACTATGATTGGAATGAAAGTGACCATGTCACGTTTTTGGCCTTCACCTCTTTTGTGCAAATTGATTGGGAAACGCCATTAAAGTTAAATGAACTTCGAACAAAGAACAGAAAAGAAAAAAAAGAGAATAAAAGAAAACTTTCTAAAAAAAAAAATCTGAAAAATGACAAACACCAAGTTCACATGAACATTAAATAAACAACAAAATAAAATTTGAACCATTAAAAGATAAACGAAATCAACACAAATCTCAAATTCAATCTTTCCAAATTCGAATCAAATTTCAATCTTTTCGAACTTCAAAATCAAATTCTATCCTTCCAAACTTCCAAATCAAGCCTCGATCAAAATCTAAATCCAATCTCGATCAAGTTTCGAACTTGATCTTCAAATTTCAAATCGAATCTTAAATCAAATTTCAATCGAGTTCAAACTCATCCTTCCAAATTTCCAAATTTCCAAATTCGATCTTTCCAGATTTCGAGTCTCAATCAAATCAAATTCAAAACTTTTGGGTCGAGGATTTTACATCCAAGACCTGCATTGCTTTAGGATTCTCTTCCTGTCAGCACTGAAATACATCAAAATTCAAACTTTCGAGTCGAGGATTTTACATCCAAGACCGCATTCGCTTAGGATTCTCTTCCTATCGCAGCTGAAATACATCAAAATTCAAACTCTTGAGTCGAGATTTTACATCCAAGATCGCATCGCTTTAGGATTCTCTTCTTTATTGCACCGAAATACATCAAAATTCAAACTTTTGGGTCGAGGATTTTACATCCAAGATCGCACCGCTTTAGGATTCTCTTCCTATCGCACCGAAATACATCAAAATTCGAACCTTTTGGGTCGAGGATTTTACATCCAAGACCGTACCGCTTTAGGATTCTCTTCCTGTAGCAGTCGAAATACATCAAAATTCAAACCTTTTTGGGTCGAGGATTTTACATCCAAGACTGCTACCGCTTTAGGATTCTCTTCCATTGCATTGAAATACATCAAAATTCAAACCTTTTGGGTCGAGGATTTTACATCCGAAGACTCGCACCTGCTTTAGGATTCTCTTCCTGTGCACCGAAATACATCAAAATTCAAACCTTTTGGGTCGAGGATTTTACATCCAAGACTCGCATCTGCTTTAGGATTCTCTTCCTATCAGCACCGAAATACGTCAAAATTCAAACCTTTTGGGTCGAGGATTTTACATCCAAGATCGTACTGCTTAGGATTCTCTTCCTATCTGACTGAAATACATCAAAATTCAAACTTTTGGGTCGAGGATTTTACATCCAAGCTCATACCGTTTTAGGATTCTCTTCTCATTATCGCATGAAATACATCAAAATTCAAACTTTCGGGTCGAGGATTTTACATCCAAGATCGCACCGCTTTAGGATTCTCTTCCTGTTGCACCGAAATACATCAAAATTCAAACCTTTTGGGTCGAGATTTTACATCCAAGTATCACTCTGCTTTAGGATTCTCTTCTCTATCAGTACCGAAATACATCAAAATTCAAAACTTTTGGGTCGAGGATTTTACATCCAAGCATCGCACTGCTTTAGGATTCTCTTCCTGTTGCACTGAAATACATCAAAATTCAAACCTTTTGGGTCGAGGATTTTACATCAAAGACTATACTGCTTTAGGATTCTCTTCCCATGTGACCGAAATACATCAAAATTCAAAACTTTTGGGTCGAGGATTTTACATCCAAGACCGCATCGCTTTAGGATTCTCTTCCTATCGCACTTGAAATACATCAAAATTCAAAACTTTTGGGTCGAGGATTTTACATCCAAGATCGCACTCGCTTTAGGATTCTCTTCCTATCGCACTTCGAAATACATCAAAATTCAAAACTTTTGGGTCGAGGATTTTACATCCAAGACCTATATCGCTTTAGGATTCTCTTCCTATTGCACTCTGAAATACATCAAAATTCAAAACTTTTGGGTCGAGGATTTTACATCCAAGCTGCTTATCGCTAGTGATTCTCTTCCTATTACTGATTGAAATACATCAAAATTCAAAACTTTGGGTCGAGGATTTTACATCCAAGATCGCACCTGCTTAGGATTCTCTTCTGTCGCACCGAAATACATCGAAATTCAAACTTTTGGGTCGAGGATTTTACATCCAAGACTCGTACTGCTTAGGATTCTTTCCTATCGCACCGAAATACATCAAATTCAAACCTTTTGGGTCGAGGATTTTACATCCAAGACCGCATTGCTTTAGGATCTTTCCCTATCGCAATGAAATACATCACATCAAAATCAAACTCTTGAGGTTAAGGATTTTACATCCAACACCGCTTTGCTCGAGATCTCTCGCTCATCGCAACGATTCAATCTAATCAATTCGATTTTCTTTCGAGGTTGGAGATGTTACATCTAAAACCTCGAAATCCTAATTTTCATTTCAAATCGAATCCCTCAAATTAATTTTAATGAAAACTTCAATCTAAATTGAAACTCCAAGCTAAAATTTAAACTCGCACATCAAAACATAAATTGAAACGAAATAAAATCTAAATCGAAATTCCCTCGAGATCATGTGATTTGGGATTTACCTCCTTTTCCTTTCCCAGTGAGAGTTCAAGAATCTCCGGTTCCGGAGATATACTTGACACTCCCGATAGAACTCTTACTACTGGTCCCTAAGTTCGTCACTTGGACATCCGTGTTGGTTTCGTTGATCGCTTCGGTCGGCACCGATACGCGCGGTGTGCTCGGTCGGCTCACCACACACTATTGGGGGTCCATTTGTTGACCTCATTTTTGATGAGGTCTTCCTTTCTTCTTTTAGTGCTTAGGATCTAGCTTTAGGCTTTTCCTTTGACTATCTTAGAGGACTAGAATTGGGACCCGCCTTTTAGAAATTCAAACCACTTCTAAACTCCCCGCAAACTCCACAAACTTGACTATAGACCCCTAATCACCTGAGGGTTGAAATCGAAATATGGAAGTTTAAAGGATGAGTTCACATAGGACTCTTTGGCCTTAGGACTGCCCTGGGTGGCCTGGTCTGGTGAAGGGGCTGACATACACTACATTTCCACACTACATTTCCACACACTTCCTAAAACCACACCCATACCCAACTTGACCTCCTGACTCATGTAGGTGATTCACATGGATGGTCCTTAACCCCTAAGCCCTTGGCTAAGAGGGTTAGGAACAACATGATGAATGCCTCAGATGAGTCGCTTTCATGGCTCATATGGGCTTGAAATGGCTTCATGGCTCAACCAAAATGATTTCACCCCACCCAAATTCACCCGATCTTCAATTTCCCAAATTTTCAATTTTTGACCCGGGACCTCCACCCACTTAGCCTACCCAAAACCGCTTGAATTACCCAAATTTTTGCAAAATCTCCAAATTACCTAAAATTTTCCAAAATCAATCCCAAACACCTCCACATCACTCAAATTGATCATCCATACCCAAAAATACCAAAAATTCCAAGAAAACCCCCCGATACCCTCCAAATACCCAAAATACCCTTCTTGGCCTAAAAATCCAAAAATTCAGAAAATTCCCAGAAAATTCCAGAAAATCCCAAATATTCCCAATTTCATTTTGTCCAACTACACCATGGGCCAATTTTGTCAATTTACCCTACTTTTGTCAAAACCCCCAAATTGACCCATTTTAACCCAAAGTGGACCCAATGTCAAACCAAACATACCCAATTGACCCCAATTTTGGTCCAATTCAATTCTAAACTTCAATTCAACATTCCCAATACCAATTTAGACCAAATCCAAGTCAATTTGATTGACATTTGGATCGATTTCACTTTGGGCCTTAAAGCCCAAATTTGGACCCATGACCCAAACTCAGCCCAAACTAACCCAATTCAACTCCAATTAACCCCAAATCTTTTCTAAACCTTCCTTAACATCCTCATAAACAAAACACTAACATGATTTGCCCAAGATTTTGACCCAAACCCCACTCAAATTCAACCCAAAATCAAAAAGCCCGATTTCGACCTAAACCCAGAATCTAACCCAAATAGGCCCAAACCTCAAAATTAAAACCCAACCAAAGCCAAAACCTCTTTGAAACACTCCCATAAACATTTCTTAATATTTATTTTACATCAATTTCAACCCTAGCCCAACATTGGCCCAAGTTAGCCCGATTTGACCTACATTGGCCCATTCACCAAAAGAATTGAAATCCAACCCAATTCAAGTCCAAACTACCCCAAATTTGCTTCAAGTCACTCATGACACATCCATGAGCTAAACCCAATAATTATTTGGCCCAACCTCTTTACAAAATTTCATCCCAAAATCCATTTTAAAATTCGAGAGCCCACTTTCCTAATCCATCTTAAAAGCCCATCTAAAACCCTTTCAAAAAAGCCCAAAATTCTTCCAAGGCCCATATGACATTTCCCCTCATCATACTTTCAATTAAAATCATCCCTAAGTCCTAAATTCATCATCAAATAATTCCAAATCAAGCCTCATGCCAAATCACCCCTAAATACCAAAATTTTCCTTAAATCCATTTCCATGAAATTGACTTTACTTTTCCCAAGCCAAATGGAGCCATGGAGCCATGCATAAGCCATATGCAAGCCATGAGAGCCTCTTTACATGTCACCATGCCATTTTGGGCAAAAGGAGGAGGCTCTTTCCTTAACTCCTAAAGGTGGTTAACCACTTACATGATTCCACTAAACCATGCTTAAGCCTAATTGTACTTGGATTGTGACTTGACCCCACTAATCAAGCCGATCCAAATCACTTTCTCCTCGGCCTAAACCAGGCCTTGGGTGGTGCACCTAGCCCGAATGGGTGGGTTGACCCATTTAGGTCCAAATCTGCCATGCCCCATTCCACTTTGGATCAAAGCCTTTACACATGTCCATGGCCGATTGATTGCACAAACCTCGACCCCGACCCACTGACCTTGAGGGTGACCCATGCACGGCCGGCCGGCCACCGAGCCGCCGGGAAAACACCATGGCCGAGAGCTCGCATGTGAGCCAACATTGAAATTCTCACTTGTCGAGCTGCCCCGTCCACAGTGGTCACCATGGTCGATCTTCTCCTCGCCGAAGCCGGTCGATCCGAAGCCCTAACTCTCCCTGGAGGCCCCGGCCACGGCTCATTTAAACTCCACCCCTCTCGGCCATGAGGGGAGCCAAGCACAAACCTTGCCGAAACTGCGCAAAATTGTTCCCAAACCCTTCACCATCCTTAGAGCGGTTGATCCCGGTGTCGATTTGCCACTAATCCCCACTGACGAGCCCGATTTCTCGGCCGAAATTCCACCCGAAACCGGGACACTTTGCCACGGTGAGCCAATCCTCGAATTGACTGGTCCTACACCTTCACCTGGACCAAGAGGAGAAGTTTCCCACCGAAAGCCCCATCTCAGGGCCACCCGGTTGCTCGACCTCCAAGCTTTGTGATCGGGTCGTGGTCACTTTCATAGCCAGGCGATTCACCGGACCGGAGACTTCATCTCGGAGCTTGCCGGGACCCAATCGAAGGTGCGACAACTCTCGGATTGAAGCCACACTTCTCCGAGCTAAGGTATGAGTTAACTATTCATCCCGAGCTTCGGAGATTCTCCATTTCAAATGCCTTAGTTTCGATGCATGTTAGCCGTATAGATGTGTTCGTCTCTTCAAGACGAATCCATAGAGCATAAGAACATGAAAATCCATTGAGAATCGAGTGAGATCTTAGGGATTTAGTGTGGACGGCTCTCGGGTGAGAACACTTGGGGACGATGAACGGATGCCGTCCATTCGATACACGCGCGCACGGACGGCCAGGGATTGCGTCGGACCGGGAGACGGTACGAGAACCGCGGGGCCGGGCTGCCGACTCGGGTGGCGGCGTCGAATGGGAGCGCGACGCGTGTGCGTTCGGAGGCTGCCGAGGTTGACGCGGCGCCGCGTGGATAAATAGAAAATTAGGGTATTTTTCTATTTATTTAATTCCCTAAACTTCAAAAATTCATATCTCTCGTGTAGAAAAATCACAAAAATAAAATAAAAATACCCTCTTGCTCGGTGAACGGAGGAGAATAATGTGGAAAAGAAATCATTTAATTTAATTAAGTATTTTATTTTTTATGATTTATTTACTCTCTGCATACATTTAATTCTCCATGCATGTATACAATTCACCATGGCATGAGACCATAGGGCTTTTGAAGCCTCGAACTTGGAAACATTCACTGAATTTTCCAAGGTCGTAGGCCATCTCTGTGAAAAGTTATTTATTTTTCAAATGCATGTTGCTTGTTTTGAGTATTTTAATTCCAAAAATTAGCATGTTGTGAAATAAATTCTAGAAATATTTGGTGATGTTCCTTATGACCGAGAGAACTCCAGGAAAAATAGGACTTGAGTTAATTCACTCAGATTAACCCTAATTGGCTTAAACACCTAAAATAGGTCTTTAATTAATTAGAGTTAACCAGGCATCAAATTGACTTGAAATCAATTCTCCACTGACCTTTAGGATCAGAGGAATCCACCATAAAAATTTGAAGTCAATTGGACTTGGTTAGCTCCACTAATTGGGTTGATTAAGTCGACTTAGCCATTTTAAACTTTAAAAATTCATAACTTTTAAAATATTTTTTAAAAATTCACCAAATTGGTTTTGGAGCCTCTCTGATATCAGGGGAATCTAAGAAAATTAAAATTTCAATTTTCGAAAAAGTTGATTTTTAATAATATTTTAATATTTTTAATAATTAAAAAATAATAAAAATCACAAAAATAATAAAATTCACCAAAATGTCACATTTTGAATTTTAATCACTTAGGAATAAATCCCACATTTTTCCTAAGTCTATTTAGTGAGATATTAAATTTTAAAGCCCTAGGGTAATTTTAAAATTAAAAAAATGTATTTTCTAGCATTTTCACTAAAATAATGATTATAAATCATAGAAAAATCAGAAAATTGCAAAATTTGATTCTCTGGTTTCCTTGATATCAGAGAGATTTTTGAAAAATATAAAATCCATTTTTCAACATTTATCTTATTTTTAAATTAATTAACACTCCAAAACTCAAAATAATTATAATAAAAATAATATAATTCAAAAAATCACCAAAATTGGTCCAAGTGCTTCTCTGGTCATTAGGAATGTCCCCTAATTTTCTTAAGGACAGAAACTTTTCCCTTGGTCATGTTATCAAATTTTCCTTGAAAATCTCTATTTTCCACCAAAAATAATTATATAAATAAATTAAATACAGAAAAATCACATTTTCTCCTCTCATGTCTTTATTGACATATGAGTAAAGTCACATAAAAATTTCAAGTTCATTTAAGTTCAATTTAGTGAGTTATGAAATTATTAAGCTTAAAGGGTAAAATGGTAATTAAAATCTTTAATCCTTAATTAAAACTTTAGGTTTAATAAAAAATCAACAAGTAAAATATTTGATCCTAATCTGATTTGGATGATTGAAATTTAAATAATTAAAGGGTAGAAACCCATTAAATAATTTTAAAATGATTAAACTTTAATTAAATAATAGATTAAATTTGGAAGAATAATAAAATTGGAATTATTAAAATAAGGGATCTTTATTAGGAAGAGATTTATTCTTTAATTTAAAAATCCCTAAATTAATTATATCAACTAATACTCAATTTTTAATTAAAATGATAACTCAAATTTAAAATATTAAAAGACTTAATTTCGATTAAAATTAAAAATAAAGTAAATTAAAGATAAATTAAATTAAGATTAAATTTAATAATTAAATTAAATTAAATTAAATAATTAAATTAAATTAAATTAAACAATTAAATTAAATTAATTAAAATTAAATTAAATTAAATCAAACAATTAAATTAAATTAAATTAAAATTAAATTAAATTAAATTAAACAATTAAATTAAATTAAATTAAATAATTAAAATTAAATTAAATTAAATTAAATAATTAAATTAAAGTTAAATCAAATCAAATTAATTAAACACCAAGTCAAATTAAATTGAACTATGTTAAACTAAATTAAAACTCAATTAAATTAAGTTAAATTAAATATAACATCACCTAAGACATAAAAGAAATTAAATATAAAACAACTTGAACACTATTCCAAATTTAAACTCTTTAACTTAAACCAAATCATTTGAATACTAACTTACCCTTGAAAGCTTTAGTTATTATAGCTCCTAAATAAAACATTAAATGAAGTGTCACTTCACTCATAGGATATTCAAATGTCCTAGTTCATCGAGCAAATTAACAAGACTTGAAAACCTCGGACGATTGATTCATTTATATAATTAAATTCATTTGGACTTAAAATAATCCTAGAAATATTGAAAAGATGTTTAAGATCCTTCTTAAGCACTTCCTCGATATAATAGGATATTTATAAGAACGATTGAATTTGATTATTCTTTGATGAAGAAAATCATCCTTAAACCAAAACACAAGAACCTAGACGTCATAGGAGATGACTAGCTATAGGATTAGGAATTTGGTAGAAAACCATAACCTTTCCCTTAGCTTTACCTAGGAACTTGCTTAAATATTCTAATTGTGTTTTAAGTGCAGCTTGGGATGACGGGAAGACCCTCCAGGGTACGCTTTTATTTTATTAGCAATTTACTTTCTTGCAATTTACTTTATTGCTGAAATGCATTTTACTTTTCTTGCATGATAAAACAACGGTTGCATGAAAACCCACACCTTTAGGATAGCTCCTAAAACTGAAACCAAAATTAAGTTAAAAGTCATTGCAAGATAAAATTCACCGCCACAACATTTCAAAATATAAAACAACTCGAAATTTAATCACAAACCGAACACAAAACTACAATTACAACTAAATTAAAACGTCCGTTGGATGATCGGGAATACCTCGGATGATGTAACCTACGTGTTGCTTAACGGGATTTCACACGGTCTAAATGAAAGTGTGGAACTCATTCGGTTGAGTTTAGCAAATTCATGCTGGACTAAGTGAATCCGATAAAAATAATGATGCGGAAGGATGGAACCGTGGGATCTTAACCGGTATCGTTATAATCAACTTTAAGATTTGTTTTAAATAAAACATAAAAAACACCTGGAAATTAAGATTTTCTCTAAACCAAAACACTTTTCTCAACTCCTAATTTATGATTTCTAAAATTAAACCTCTGCAACAACAAGGAGCTCGGAGCATGGTGGGCAGCACGACCATCGTCATCAGCAAAACTCGAGTCTACTTCGACAAAACTTTCCTAGAATTAAAACAACCAAGCCATAGGACTTCGAGGTAGCTTGCACTAGTGCAACATGAATCCTTAACTCTTCGTTAGGCATTTGCATTGCAAATTAAGCCCTAACCGGTCTTAGGATTCCGAGGTAGTCGTCCAATACGACAATAAACCCTCACATCTTCTAGGCTATTTGTTTGATTTTATCATACAAATATAAGCCCTAATTAATTGAAATTGGCAAGATTGAAATATCAAATAAACATTAGGACTTTCCTAAATTCAAGCCAAACGATAGGATAGTCGGGAAATTATCGAAGTTCACTTCGAATCGGTGATTTCTCCTACCTTTCTTCCTTTGGATTCACAAAACAAAATGTTCCAAAAATTTGATCCATTCCTATTGAAACTCCAAAATTCAATCTTTGAAAACCTTAAACTTTGAAATTCTCGAGAGCGATAATCATTGATTATTATCGAGAGTTTTCTTAGGTGATTCCCGTCACTTAAGATGTAATTAACTATAGGGGCTTGCCCTTATAGGGAATTTTAAAGAACCCGAGTAATATAAACCCCGTTTAATGTTTTCATATTAAGCGAGGGAAACTTGTCGGCTTATAAAATTGGTTCACGGACCAAACGGATGTCACTAATCTTCTAGTTTATTTAATCAAGCCCCACCATCAAGCGAGTAGTGTCTATCCTTAGGGATAGGTACACGGTTTGTGGTGCGGTGCTCGTTTATATAAACTATTTGGGATGTGAGGTCGGTTTAATTTCATATCTTAAAATCTTCAAATTTAAAATTATTTCCAAAATCAAATACTACCTTTTCAAATTAAATTAAATTAAAAATTCGCCGACAGATTTCTGTTAGGCGACCCCTCTTCAAAATAAAACACGACCTAAAAAAATAATAAGCCGCACAGGGTTTTATATACTTTAGTGAATCTCATCTGTCGTAGGATTTACTTAATCCCTCAATGAAGTATGATGATTTTTCAAGTTATTATCTTGAAAGTTTTCCATTTCCATTTCTTGTTTTTCGAATCCTTTCTGTATTTTTAATTTTTTATTTTTTTCAAACTCAGGATCATAAGGCACAAGTCTTGCAGATCCTTTGTTTCTCATACAAAGAACAACAAATAATACATTAACAATTAAACAATTAAAAGATGAAATATAATCAACACAAGAAAATATTTTCACGAACACCTTATTTTTCACATAAACAATTTTTTTTGCAACACTTTTTCATATAACAAAACATGTTTTCACACAAAAATAGTTTTTACGACACTACAGTTTTCCAAGTCTAAAACTAATTATTTCAACTAAAATTCTCCTAAAGTTCTTACCGAAGCTTCCCCTGCAACGGCGCCAAAAACTTGACCCGACCCGCACTAACGCAGTAATTTTTGCTTCCAAAAGATGACCAAAAATTTGACCCAATTTATAAATAGCGGCTAGTGTATAAATTTATAATGTTCTAAAATTTTAGAAAATATTTTACACACTAGGGGTACTGCGCAAGTATACGTATCGTTTCGAGTAATATAGGGTTTTCTGTTAAGACCCCAGTATCGATCCCACAGAGAAGCGAGGTAAGCAATCCTTTAGGCTAATTCCAGTCTATTTCTATAAGGCCTAAATTTAGAATTTTGATTAAAATGGTTTTTTTTAATAACTAATCCCAAATAAAGTTCTTAAATAAAAAGATAACTTATGGATAAATTGGTTTGGAGAACTTTAAGATGTTAAAAACTACCTTTCTCTTGCAATTACATAGATAATGTGTAGGAAAGAAATGCTTAGAATTTTATGTAGTAGTGCCAAATAGATCATATTCTTTACCCTTTGGTCCAGGTGTAAAGAACATTAGCTAATCTATAGATCGGTTCATGATGTTTTATTAGTAGAATGGGTTAATCTAGGCTCACACTACTAGATGTCCAAGGGTGGCTATGGTTGGCCCTACCAGTGACCCGTTCCCGTTCTATAAACCAAATTATTAGAATTTAGTTTGTCACTCTAAAAACTAATCAATTATGTGCCCAATAAATAATATCTCCCTATTTATTTGCACTTCACCTTAAATAACCTGCATATAGCCTTCGATTACCCAAGGATTCATTTGATATCTACTAGTTAAGAACTCATCTCTGGTTAGGTCTCAGAATTCTATAGAATTTGTCCCTATTTATAGAGCTTTGAAAATTACTAAGGGTTGCTTTAGGCACTTCTTCAAAATTCAGTCTAGATACATTGAATCTTCTAGAAATAATTTTGGTGCCTGGCTCCTAGGCGCCAGACTCCGTGCCCAAAACAGTCGCACCCCTTCACTTTAGTTCGCACCTCTTCATGATTTAAACCGCTCCAATGTGTCTAGATTCATTGTATCACATGTCCTATATATTAGGAATAACTTCCAGTCTTCTAGAAGGTCTAGAAACTACTTAACACCGTCAAAATAACACCCAAAGTTGTCAAAAATCCATATAATAACCGTTTCTGGATGATTCTGGCGCCTAGGCCTTGATTCTGGCACCTAGGTGTCGTTTTCTCGTCGTCACTGGTGCTTGGGCACCGAGTTTGGCGCCTAGGTGCCACCCTGTGCGTAGCTCCACTGCTTTGCTCCGTTTGCCTCCGTTTCGCCCCATTTCAGTTGTGTTGCATTCCTAACATCTTCACCTACAAGATAGACATAAAAACAACATTTCTTAAAAGTATAATTTCATTCAAAAACATGTGAGAAATATAAAAGATATTAAGCATAGAAAGACATATCAATATGTGTCAAGTTAGAGTTTTCTTCCTTGCTCATTTTCGCTCAAAATTGCATAGTTTTTTCTTCATTTTCTCTAAAATCATATTTTTATACTTGAAGAAAAAAATATGCAAAATAACTTCCTTTAAAGTATAATATCATTAAAAATGTGCAAAAGTGGGCATGAAATGAACACTAAAAACAGGTAATTTTTAAGTAGATCAATCCCACAGGGAAGATTAATTGAAGAATTTAATAGATTTTCAAATTAAAAGTAATTATAACTTTTATTTC
>JAKZJZ010001602.1:0-26242 GCA_022702705.1 Papilionanthe hookeriana x Papilionanthe teres | reverse complement strand
ACTAGCATAGTAAATCACTTTGAAAATCTTATCATATTTCTGACCTAAAACAGCTCCAATAGCATAATCACTAGCATCACACATTAATTCAAAATGTTTTTCATAATTAGGTGAAACTATAATAGGTGAAATGATTATTTTTTTCTTTTAAAGTTTCAAAAGCTTTTAGGCATTCATCATCAAAATTAAAAATTACATCTTTTTTCAGTAAATGGCATAAAGGCTTCAAAATTTTTGAATAGTCTTTAATATAACGCCTGTAAAATCCAGCATGTCTCAGAAAACTTCTAATTCCAGTTACATTAGTCGGGCAATGTAAATTAGAGAACACTTGAATTTTTGCAAGATCTTCTTCCATATCATTTTCTGATATACAATGTCCAAAAACAATTCCTCCTGCTACCATGAATTGGCATTTCTCCCAGTTAAGAATCAAATTAAGTTCTTCACAACATTTTAGAACATTAGATAGATGTTATAAACATGATTCAAATGAAACTCCAAACACTGAAAATTCATCCATAAAAACTTCAATTTCTTTTTCTATTAAATCACAAAAAATTACCTCATACATCTCTTAAATGCAGCAGGGCCATTACCTAAACCAAAGGGCATTCTTCTAAAAGTAAATATACCATAAGGACTGGAAAATGTTGTTTTCTTTTGATCCTCAGAAGCAATTTGACTTTGGTGGTAACCAGTATATCCATCCAGAAAATAAAAGTATTTACGCTCAGCCAGTCTATTCAACATCTGATCTAAAAAATGAAGTGGAAAATATTCTTTTCTGGTGGCATGGTTTAATTTTCAATAATCAATGCATATTAACCATCATGTAACTTGTCTTACTGGTATTATTTCATTCTTTTCATTAACAGTCCCATTAACTCCTCCTTTCTTAGGTACACAGTGAATAGGATTAACCCATGCACTATCTGAAATAGGGTAGATAATTCCAGCATCCAACTACTTTAAGATTTCTTTCTTTACAACTTCTTTCATGATACGATTTAATCTCCTTTGAGGATCAACCTAAGGTTTTCAGTTATCCTCCATAAGGATTCTATGCATACAAATTGAAGGATTGATTCCTTTAATACCAGCTATTGTCCATCCAAAGGCTTTCTTATATTTCTTCAAAATTTCAAGTAAACTCTCTTCTTCTCTTTCAGTTAATTGAGAGGAAATTATAACTGGCTAAGTTGAAGAATTACCTAAAAAGGCATACTTTAAATGATTAGGAAGCATCTTTAAATCACGTTTAGGAGCTTTTCAATTGATGAACCAAAAGATTCATTTTTTTAGTCATGTCTAACATTTCAGAATTTTCATGAAAAAAATTTTAATCTTCCTCATGAAAATCTTCAAAATCTTGTAACTCCTCTTCGTGCTTGTTCCAATTCTTCACTTTCAATTTTTTCTTCATAAGTTGATTTGAAATGGAATTCACTCAAATATTTGATAACATCCATCTTATAGCATTCATCATCTTTACCTCTTGTAGAATATTTCATTGACTTTGAAATGTTGAATGTAACTTTTTAATCATTAACTCGCATCGTTAATTCCCCTTTTTACACGTCTGACATTGCTCTGCTGTCGGCATATTTTAGGTTATGTGTTTTATTTTAAAAAGGGGGTCGCCTAACAGAAGTATGTCGGCGAATTCTTAATTTAGTTTAAATAAATAATTTTGAAAAGTAGTATTTGATTTTGAAAATAATTTTAAATTTGAAGGTTTTAAGATATGAGATTAAACCGATCTCACATCCCAAATAGTTTATATAAACAAGCACCGCACCACGAACCGTGTATCTATCCCTAAGGATAGACACAGTGCTTGATGATGGGGCTCGATTAAATAAACTAGAAGATTTGTGACATCCGTTTGGTCTGCGAACCAATTTTATAAGCCGACAAATTCCCTCGCTTAATATGAAAGTATTAAACGTGGTTTATATTACTCGGGTTCTTTAAAATTCCCTATAAGGGCAAGCCCCTATAGTTAATTACATCTTAAGTGACGGGAATCACCTAAGAAAACTCTCGATAATAATCAATAATTCGCTCTCAAGAATTTCAAAGTTTAAGTTTTCAAAGGATTGAATTTTGGAATTTCAATAGGGAATGGATCAAGTTTAGAACATTTTGTTTTGAGAATTCAAAGGAAGAAAGGTACCGAAATCACGCATTCGAAGTGAACTTCGGTAATTTCCTGACTATCCTATTGTTTGGCTTAGATTTAGGAAAGTCCTAATGTTTATTTAATTTTTTAATCTTGCCAATTTTAATTAATTAGGACTTATATTTATATGACAGAATCATACAAATAGCCTCGAAAATATGAGGGTTTATGTCGTATCAGACGACTACCTCGGAATCCTAAGACCGGTTAGGGCTTAATTTACAAGGTAAATGCCTAACGAAGAGTTGAGGATTTATGTTGCACTAGTGCAAACTACCTCGAAGTCCTATGGCTTTGTTATTTAATTCTAGGAAAGTTTTCTCGAAGTAGACTCGAGTTTCATCGATGACGATGGCTGTGCTGCCCACCATGCTCCGAGCTCCTTGTTGTTGCAGAGGTTTAGTTTTAGAAGTCATAAATCAGTGGATGAGAAAAGTGTTTTGGTTTAGAGAAAATCTTAATTTCCAAGTGTTTTCAATATTTTAATTAAAACAAATATTAAAGTTGATTATAACGACACCGGTTAAGATCCCACGGTTCCATCCTTCCGGCATCATTATTTTTATCGGATTCACTTAGTCCAGATGAATTTGCTAATCTCAACTGAATGTGTTCCACACTTTCATTTGGACCGTGGGAAATCCCGTTAGCAACACGTAGGTTACATCATCCTAGGTATTCCCGATCATCCAACAGGACATTTTAATTTAATTGTAATTGTAGTTTTGTGTTCTGTTTGTGATTAAATTTTGAGTTGTTTTATATTTTGAAATGTTGTGGCGGTGAATTTTATCTTGCAATGACTTTTAACTTAGTTTTGGTTTCGCTTTTAGGGATTATCCTAAAGGTGTGGGTTTTCATGCAACAGTTATTTATCATGCAAGAAAAGTAAGTGCAATGCAGTTAAATAAATTGCAATAATGTAAATTGCAAGAAAATAAATTGCAATAAAACAAAAGCGTACCTGGAGGGTCTTCCCATCATCCTGAGCTGCACTTAAAACACAATTAGAATATTTAAGCAAGTTCCTAGGTAATGCTAAGGTAAGGGTTATGGTTTTCTACCAAATTTCTAATCCTATAGCTAGTCATTTCTTATGACGTCTAGGTTCCTTGTGTTTTTGTTTGAAGACGATTTTCTTCATCAAAGAACAATTAAGTTCAATTGTTCTTATAAACATCCTATCATATTGAGAAAGTGTTTAAGAAGAATCATAAACATCTTTTCAATATTTCTAGGATTGTTTTAAGTCCAAATGAATTCAATTACACAAATGAATTAATCGTCCGAGGTTTAGTTGAGTTTTGTTATTATCTTACTCAGTGAACTAGGATGTTTGAATGTCCTATAAGTGAAGTAACATTTCATTTAATATTCGTTTAGGAGTTATGATAACTAAAGCTTTCGAGGGTAAATTGATGTTCAAATGGTTTGTGATTTAATTTAATTTCAATTAATGGGTTTAAATTTGGAATAGTGTTCAAGTTATTTTAGATTTATTTTGAATTCTTTATGTCTTTGGTGATGCTATATTTAATTCAATTTAATTTAATTTAATTTAATTTAATTTTAATTATATTCAATTTAGTTTGGTTTAACTTAATTTAGTTTGATTTGATTTAATTTTAATTTAATTTGATTTAATTTAATTTAATTTAATTTAATTTAATTTAACTTAATTTAATTTAATTTAATTTAATTTAATTTAATTTAATTTAATTTATTCATTTAATTTAATCTTTAATTTGATTTAACTTAATTTAATTTTAATTTTATTTATTTAATCTTTAATTTAATTCAACTTTTAATTTTAATTTAATTTAATTTAATTTAATTCAATTTAATTTACTTAATTTAATTTAATTTTTAATTTAATTTTATTTTTAATTTTAATTGACACTTTAAAAGAGTTTAATAATTTAACTTTAGTTTAATGATTAAGTTTTTTAATATTTTAAATTTGAGTTATCATTTTAATTAAGAATTAAATATTAATGAGATAATTAATTTAGGGATTTTTAAATTAAAGAATAAATCTCTTCCTAATAATATCCCTATTTTAATAATTCCAATTTTATTATTCTTCCAAATTTAATCAATTATTTAATTAAGGTTTAATTATTTTAAATTGTTTAATTGGTTTCTACCCTTTGATTATTTAAATTTCAATCATCCAAATCAGATTAGGATCAAATATTTTACTTGTTAATTTTTATTAAACCTAAAGTTTTAATTAAGGGTTAAAATTTTAATTACCATTTTGTCCTTTAAGCTTAATAATTTCATAAATCATTAAATTGAACTCAAATGAACTTGAAGTTTTTATGTGACTTCACTCATATGTCAATAAATGCATTAGAGGAGAAAATGTGATTTTTCTGTATTTAATTTATTTATATAATTATTTTTGGTGGAAAATAGGAATTTCCAAGGAAAATTTAATAATATGACCAAGGGAAAGTTTCTGTCCTTAAGAAAATTATGGGACATTCTTAATGACCAGAGGACCACTTGGACCAATTTTGGTGATTTTTTGAATTATATTATTTTTATTATAATTATTTTAAGTTTTGGAGTATTAATTAATTTAAAAATAAAATAAAGGTTAAAAAATAAATTTTATATTTTTCAAAAATCTCTCTGATATCAAGAAAATTAGAGAATCAATTTTTACAATTTTCTGATTTTTCTTTGATTTATTAGAATTATTTTAGTGGAAATGCTAGAAAATACATTTTTTTTAATTTTAAAATTACCTTAGGGCTTTAAAATTTAATATCTCACTAAAAAGACCTAAGAAAAATATGGGGTTTGTTCCTAAGTGATTAAAATTCAAAATTTGACATTTTGGTGAATTTTATTATTTTTGTGATTTTTATTATTTTTTAATTATTAAAAATATTAAAATAATATTAAAAATCAACTTTTTTAGAAAATTGAAATTTTAATTATCTTAAATTCCCCTAACATCAGAGAGGCTCAAAAACCAATTTGGTGAATTTTTGAAAGATATTTTGAAAGTTATAAATTTTTAAAGTTTAAAATGACTAAGTGGCTTAATCAACCCATTTAAGTAGGCTAACCAAGTCCAATCGACCTCAAATTTTCATGGTGGGTTCCTCTCGATCCTAAAGGTCGATGGAGAATTGATTTCAAGTCAATTTGATGTATGGTTAGCTCTAATTAATTAGAGATCCATTTTGGGTGTTTAAGCCAATTAGGATTGTTTTAAATGAACTAACTCAAAACCTATTTTTCCTGTGGTCCTCTCGGTCATAAGGAACATCACCAAATTTTCCTAGAATTTATTTCACAACATGCTATTTATTGGAATTAAAATACTCAAAACAGTAACATGAATTTGAAAAATCAATAACTTTTCATAGGGATGGCCTTCGGCTTTGGAAAATTCGTGAATGTCCCCAAATTCGTAGGCTTCAAAGCTCCCATGGTCTCATGCCATGGTGAATTGTATACGTGCATGGAGAATTAAAAATATGCAGAGAGTAAATAAATTATTAAAAATAAAATACTTGATGAAATTAAATGATTTCTTTTCCACATTATTCTCCTCTGTTCACTGAGCAAGAGAGTATCTTTATTTTATTTTTATGATTTTCCTACACAAAGTTATGAATTTTCCAAGTTTATGGAATTAAATAAATAGAAAATACCCCTAATTTTCTATTTATCCGAGTCGGCGCCGCGTCATCCTCGGCATCTCCGAACGCACACGCGTCGCGCTCCCATTCGACTCCGCCGCTTGAGTCAGCAGCTCGGGCCCCGCGGTTCACGTACCGTCTCCTGGTCCGACGCCATCTGAGCCGTCCGTCCGCGCATGTATTGAATGGACGCCATCCGTTCATCGTCCCCGAGCGTCCTCACCCGAGAGCCGTCCACACTAAATCCCTAAGATCTCACTCGATACTCAATGGATTTTCATGTTCTTATGCTCTATGGATTCGTCTTGAGAAGACGAACACATCCATACGGTTTATGTGGGATTAAATTTACGCAATAAAAATGGAGAATGTTCGGAAGCTCGGGAAGAAGAGTGAGGCCATACCTTTGCTCGGAGAAGTGTGGCTTCGATCCGAGGGTTGTTGCACCTTCGATTGGATCCCGGCAAGCTCCGGATGAAGTCTCCTAGTCCGGTGAATTTCCTAGGTGGGATTTCGACCACGCACCGATCACAAAGCTTGGAGGCCGGAGCAACCGGGTGGCTCCGGAGATGGGGCTTTCTATGGTGGACACCTTCCCTCGGTCCGGTGAAGGTGTAGAACCAATCAATTTGGGGATTGGCTCACTGTGGAGAAGTGTCCTGGTTTTGGGCTTAGATTTCAACTCTGAAATTGAGCTCACAAAGAAGAAATGGCAGGGGGATTTCAGTGGGGATCAAGTGTGTTGACCTCATTTTTGATGAGGTCTTCTCTTCTTCTCTTTTGTACTTAGGATCTAGCCTTAGGCTTTTCCTTTGACTTTCTTAGAGGACTAGAATTGGGACCCACCTTTTAGAAATTCAAACCACTTCTTAACTCCCTGCAAACTCTACAAACTTGCCTGTAGACCCCTAATCACTTAGAGGGTTGAAATCAAATGTGGAAGTTTAAAGGATGAGTTCCTATAGGACTCTTTGGCCTTAGGACTGCCCTGGGTGGCCTGGTCTGGTGAAGGATGAGTTTCTATAGGACTCTTTGGCCTTAGGACTACCTAACTTGACCTCCTGACTCATGCAGGTGATTCACATGGATGGTCCTTAACCCCTAAGCCCTTGGCTAAGAGGGTTAGGAACAACTTAGATGAATGCCTCAAATGAGTCCCTTCATGGCTCATAGGGGCTTGATATGGCTTCATGGCTCAACCAAAATGATTTCACTCCACTCAAATTCACCCAATCTTCAATTTCCCAAATTTTCAATTTTTGACCCTCGGACCCTACACCCGCTTAAATTTACCCAAAACCTCGAAATTACCCAAATTTCTCAAAATTTCCAAATTATCTAAAATTCTCCAAAATCATTCCCAAACATTTCCACATCACTTAAATTGATCATCCATACCCAAAAATACCAAAAATTCCAAGAAAACCTCCCAATACCCTCCAAATACCCAAAATACCCCTCTTGACCTAAAAATCTAAAAATTCAGAAAATTCCCAGAAAATTCCAGAAAATCCCAAATATTATCAATTTCATTTTGTCCAACTACACCATGGGCCAATTTTGTCAATTTACCCTACTTTTGTCAAAACCCCCAATTTGACCCATTTTAACCCTAAGTGAACCCAATGTCAAACCAAACCTACCCAATTGACCCCAATTTTGGTCCAATTCAATTCTAAACTTCAATTCAATATCCCAAATACAAATCTAGACCAAATCCAAGCCCAATTTGATTGACATTTGGATCCAATCTCACTTTTGGCCTTAAAGCCCAATTTGGACCCATGACCCAAACCTAACCCAAACTCACCCAATTCAATTCCAATTAACCCCAAATCTTTTCTAAATCTTCCTTAACATTCCCACAAACAAAATACTAACATGATTTTCCCAAAATTTAGACCCAAACCCCACTCAAACTCTACCCAAAGCTAAAAGGCCCAATTTTGACCTAAACTCAAACCTAACCCAAATGAGCCCAAACCCCAAAATCAAAGCCCAACCAAAGTCAAAACCTCTTTGAAACACTCCCATAAACATTTATCAACATTGATTTTATATCAATTTCAACCCTAGCCCAACATTAGCCCAAGTTAGCCCAATTTGACCAACATAGGCCCACTTACCAAATAAATCCAAATTCAAACCAATTCAACCCCAAGTCACACCAAATTGACTCCAAGCTCTTCATAGAACATCCCTAAACCAATTATGACATTTATTTGACAAAGTTCTTCACAAAATATTTACCCAAATGCCCATCATAAAATCAAAAAAGCCCATTTCCCTTAAACTTTCCTAAAAGCCCACTTCACCACATCCAAAGGCCCAAAATCTACCCTAAAGCCCACATGACATTTCCATTTGTCATCCACTTAATTAAAGCCATTACCTAAGTCCTAAATTCACCATCAAATTATTCCAAATCAAGTTTCATACAAATTTGCATCAAATTACCAAAAATTCTTAAAACTCATTTTCATGAAATTGACCAAACCTTTTCCCAAGCCAAAGGTGAGCCATGCAAGCCATGGACAAGCCACATGAAGCCATGGAAGGCTTGACATGTGATCAAGCCATTAATGGCAAAAGGAGGAGCCCCTTTCCTAATCCTCCTTAACCCCTTTTTACCTTAAGCATGTCACACACTAAACCATGTTTAGCCACCTCATCATGGATAGAGACCACACCACTCTTCCTTGGTCGACCCAACCGATCCTCTCAGCCCAAATCAAGGCCATGGGGAGGTGCACCCAACCCAAACCAATGGGTTGACCAAATTAAGGCCAAAATGACCCCCTCCCCATTCCATTTTAATTCAAAGCCTTTACACATGGCAATTGCCAATTGATTGCACAAACCCCCAACCCTGACCCACCTGGACCTGAGGGTGACCCATGCCTCGCGGCCGCCCGCCCGGATCGCCGGAAAACACCATGGCCGAGACCTCGGGAGGAGCCAAAGTTTGGAATTCCCACTTGCCGAGCCGCCCCATGCCAAATGGTCACTATGGTCGTTCTTCTCCTCACTCAGAGCAGCTCGATCCCATGCCTCAACTCCCCCGGAAGGCTCTCCAGCCTCTCCTATTTAAACCCCTCACCCTCACGGCCATGGAGGAGAGTTGCACAAACCTTGCCGAAACTCGCCAAAATTGTTCCAAACCCTTCTCCACCCTTAGAGCAGCTTGATCCCCAAGTGTCAATTTGCCCTAATCCCCACCGATAAAATCCAATTTCCCAACCGAAATTCCACCCAAAACCAGGACACTTCTCCACAGGTGAGCCAATTCCCAAATCGATTGGTTCTACACCTTCACTGCACTGAGGGAAGGTGTCCACCAGCAAAAGCCCCATCTCCGAGCCACCTGGCTGCTCCAGACCTCCAAGCTTTGTGATCGGGCTTGGTCGAAATCACATCTAGCACAATTCACTGCACCAGGAGACTTCATCCGGAGCTTGCGGGATCCAATCGAAGGTGCAACAACTCTCGCATCGAAGCCACACTTCTCTGAGCAAAGGTATGAGCTAATTCTTCATCCCGAGCTTCTAGAGATTCTCCATTTCAAATGCCTTAATTTTAATGCATGATAGCCGTATAGATGTGTTCGTCTCTTCAAGACGAATCCATAGAGCATAAGAACATGAAAATCCATTGAGTATCGAGTGAGATCTTAGGGATTTAGTGTGGACGGCTCTCGGGTGAAGACGATCGGGGACGATGAACGGATGCCGTCCATTCAATACACGCGCGGACGAACGGCTCGGATGGCGTCGGACCGGGAGACGGTACGAGAACCGCGGGCCCGGCCGCCGACTCGGGTGGCGGCGTAGAATGGGAGCGCGACACGCGGCGTTTCGGAGATGCCGAGGATGAGTTGGCGCCGCGTGGATAAATAGAAAATTAGGGTATTTTTTGATTTATTTAATTCCCTAAACTTCAAAAATTTATAACTCGTGTAGAAAAATCGAAAAATAAAATAAAAATACCCTCTCGCTCAAAGTGAACAGAGGAGAATAATGTGGAAAAGAAATCATTTAATTTCACCAAGTATTTTATTTTTTATAATTTATTTACTCTCTCGCATACTTTTAATTCTCCATGCATGTATACAATTCACCATGACATGAGACCATAGGGCTTTTGAAGCCTCCGAATTTGGGAACATTCCCCGAATTTTCCAAAGTCAGAGGCCATCCCTATAAAAAGTTATTGATTTTTCAAATTCATGTTGTTGTTTTGAGTATTTTAATTCCAATAAATAGCATGTTGTGAAATAAATTCTAGGAAAATTTTGGTGATGTTTCTTATGACCAGAGAACCCTAGGAAAAATAGGTTTTGACTTAGTTCATTTAAAACAACCCTAATTGGCTTAAACACCCAAAATAGGTCTTTAATTAATTAGAGTTAACCATGCATCAAATTGACTTGAAATCAATTCTCCACTCGACCTTTAGGATCAGAGGAACCTACCATAAAAATTTGAGGTCAATTGGACTTGGTTAGCCCCACTAATCGGGTTGATTAAGCCACTTAGCCATTTTAAATTTTAAAAATTCATAACTTTTAAAATACCTTTCAAAAATTCACCAAATTGGTTTTGGAGCCTTTCTGATATCAGAGGAACCTAAGAAAATTAAAATTTTAATTTTCCAAAAAAGTTGATTTTTAATAATATTTTAATATTTTTAATAATTAAAAAATAATAAAAATCACAAAAATAATAAAATTCACCAAAATGTCACATTTTGAATTTTAATCACATAGGAACAAATCCCACATTTTTCTTAGGTCTATTTAGTGAGATATTAAATTTTAAAGCTTTAAGGTAATTTTAAAATTAAAAAAAATGTATTTTCTAGCATTTTCACTAAAATAATTATAATAAATCATAGAAAAATCAAAAAATTGCAAAATTTGCTTCTCTGATTTCCTTGATATCAAAGAGATTTTTGAAAAATATAAAATTCATTTGTCAACATTTATTTTATTTTTAAATTAATTAACACTCCAAAACTTAAAATAATTATAATAAAAAATAATATAATTCAAAAAATCACCAAAATTGGTCCAAGTGATCCTCTGGTCATTAGGAATGTCCCCTAATTTTCTTAAGGACAGAAACTTTCCCTTGGTCATGTTATTAAATTTTCCTTGAAAATCTCTATTTTCTACCAAAAATAATTACATAAATAAATTAAATATAGAAAAATCACATTTTCTCCTCTCATGTCTTTATTGACATATGAGTGAAGTTACATAAAAATTTCAAGTTCATTTAAGCTCAATTTAGTGAGTTATGAAATTATTAAGCTTGAAGGGCAAAGTGGTAATTAAATTTTTTAACCCTTAATTAAAACTTTAGGTTTAATAAAATTAACAAATAAAATATTTGATCTTAATCTGATTTGGATGATTGAAATTTAAATAATTAAAGGGTAGAAACCTATTAAACAATTTGAAAATAATTAAAATAAACCTTAATTAAACAATTGATTAAATTTGGAAGAATAATAAAATTGGAATTATTAAAATAGGGATATTATTAGGAAGAAATTTATTCTTTAATTTAAAAATCCCTAAATTAATCATCTCATTAATATTTAATTCCTAATTAAAAATGATAATTCAAATTTAAGTTTTAAAATGTTAAAGGACTTAATCATTAAATTAAATTAAAAATAATAATAAGTTAAATTATTAAACTCTTTTTAAATTTTCAATTAAATTAAAATTAAAAATTAAATTAAATTAAAGATTAAATTAAATTAAATTAAATAAATTAAATAAATTAAATTAAATAAATAAATTAATTAAATTAAATTAAATTAAACTAAATTAAATTAAAAAAATGTTAAATTAAATAAAATTAAATTAAATTAAAACATATTAAATTAAATTAAATTAAATTAAATTAAATCAAATTAGATTAAATTGAAGGAAATTAAATTAAATTAAATTAAATCAAGTTAAATTAAATTAAATTAATTTATATCAAATCAAACTAAATTAAATTAAATTAAATTAAATTAAAATTAAATTAAAATTAAATTAAATTAAATTAAAATTAAATTGAATTAAATAACATCACCTAAGACATAAAGAAATTAAATATAAAGCAACTTGAACACTATTCCAAATTTAAACCCTTTAACTAAAGTTAAACTAAATCACAAATCATTGGAACACCATTTTCGCCTCGAAAACCTTTATCGTTATAACTCCTAAACGTAACATTAAATGAAATGTTACTTCACTTATAGGATATTCAAATGTCCTAGTTCATCGAGTAAGATAACAACAAAACTCAATTCTCGGACGATTAATTCATTTGAATAATTAAACCCATTTGGACTTAAAACAATCTAGAAAATATCGAAAAGATGTTTAAGATTATTCTTAAGCACTTCCTCAATATGATAGGACATTTATAAGAACAATTGAATTTAATTATTCTTCGATGAAGAAAATCGTCTTCAAACAAAAACACAAAGAACCTAGACGTCATAGGAAATGACTAGCTATGGGATTAGGAATTTGGTAGAAAACCATAACCCTTCCCTTAGCTTTACCTAGGAACTTGCTTAAATATTCTAATTGTGTTTTAAGTGCAGCTTGGGATGACGGGAAGACCCTCCGTGTACGCTTTTATTTTATTGCAATTTACTTTCTTGCAATTTACATTATTGCAATTTATTTAATCGCATTGCACTTACTTTTCTTGCATGATAAACAATCGTTGCATGAAAACCCACACCTTTAGGATAGACCCTAAAACTGAAAACCAAAACTAAGTTAAAAGTCATTGCAAGATAAAATTCACCGCCACAACATTTCAAAATATAAAACAACTCAAAATTTAATCACAAACGTAACACAAAACTACAATTACAACTAAATTAAAATGTCCTGTTGGATGATCGGGAATACCTCGGATGATGTAACCTACGTGTTGCTAATGGGATTTCCCACGGTCTAAATGAAAGTGTGGAACTCATTTAGTTGAGTTTAGCAAATTCATCTGGACTAAGTGAATCCGATAAAAATAATGATGCCGGAAGGATGGAACCGAGGGATCTTAACCGGTGTCGTTATAATCAACTTTAAGATTTGTTTTAATTAAAACATAAAAAAACACTGAAATTAAGATTTTCTCTAAACCAAAACACTTTTCTCATCCCCCGATTTATGATTTCTAAAACTAAACCTCTGCAACAACAAGGAGCTCGGAGCATGGTGGGCAGCACGGCCATCGTCATCAACGAAACTCGAGTCTACTTCAAGAAACTTTCCTAGAATTAAATAACCAAGCCATAGGATTTCGAGGTAGTTTGCGCTAGTGCAACATAAATCCTCAACCTCTTCGTTAGGGCACTTGCATTGCAAATTAAGCCCTAACCGGTCTTAGGATTCCGAGGTAGTCGTTTGGGTACGACATAAACCCTCACATCTTTAAGGCTATTTGTATGATTCTGTCATATAAATATAAGCCCTAATTAACTAAAATTGGCAAAATCAAAACATTTAAATAAATACTAGGACTTTCCTAAATCCAAGCCAAACAATAGGATAGTCGGGAAATTACCGAAGTTCGCTTCGAATCTGTGATTTCTCCTACTTTTCTTCCTTTGGATTCCCAAAACAAAATGTTCCAAATTTGATCCATTCCCTATTGAAATTCCAAATTTCAATCCTCGAAAATCTAAAACTTTGAAATTCTCGAGAGCTGAATTATCGATTATTATCGAGAGTTTTCTTAGGTGATTCCCATCACTTAAGATGTAATTAACTATAGGGCTTGCCCTTATAGGGAATTTTAAAGAACCTGTGTAATATAAATCCCGTTTAATGTTTTCATATTAAGCGTGGGAATTTTGTCGGCTTATAAAATTGGTTCGCGTACCAAACGGATGTCACAAATCTTCTAGTTTATTTAATCGAGCCCCACCGTCGATGCAGTGTGTCTATCCTTAGGGATAGATGCACGGTTCGTGGTGCGGTGCTCGTTTATATAAACTATTTGGGATGTGAGATCGGTTTAATCTCATATCTTAAAACCTTCAAATTTAAAATTATTTTCAAAATCAAATACTACTTTTCAAATTATTTATTAAATTAAAAATTCGCCGACAGCTTCTGTTAAGGCGACCCCTTTTCAAAATAAACACACAACCTAAAAATATGCCGACAAGATTTCTGGCGACTCACGCGGGAAAATTCCTCTCTCCATTATAATCGATAATTCTCGTTTTCAAAAATCGGTAGTGCATCCATGTCCTTAGTGGATCAAACTACCTTCTTTCCGTTGGAATACTATGTTCATTTCTATCTTGAATGAGTATAGCCAACATTCTCTCGGATTTAGGAGCCACTCGTTTAGACACCCCTAAACGAGAGGTTCCGAGATCCTTTTACCTCATTTTCGAGGTGGGGTGGACCTCCAATAGGTGTTAGTTTAGGAATGATCCTTCGAGTCGAGAAGTCTTGCTTAAGACTTTCTTTTCCTTTCCAACTCGAATCGGATTCCTTACCTTCTCTACACCTTTGAACATTCCGTTCTAAATAAACAAACCCTCTAATAAGTGATTCTTTTAACAAATGATTCCTTCTTATAAATACTTGAACAAGAATGAGTTCGGACTCTTTTCAATTCCTTTCTTCTCGTCCTAAAGAAAAGAGGCATAACTCGGACTCGACAAACCGAATCTACCCCGCAGAAATGGAAGCCCCGAAACCGATTTTCTCCTTCACCAACGGACTGGACTTCGCTGTCTATAAGGATGAGCTGCCCGACAATGGGATCATCTGATTTGGACAGGGATTTGAAAACACGATGCGTTACTCTTCCGACAGTTCGTCAGCAGCCTGTCAGGAATCGCCTTCGATTGGTATGCAGAATTACCAAATGGTTCGGTGAAGACGTTCTCAGAGCTAGAGAACCTCTTCATCAAGCGATTTGCCGGAGCTTCAGCACCACATCACTATAGGTGATTTAGTGGTAGAGAAACAAAGGCCGAATGAAACTTTGGTGGATTACATAGTTCGATGGAGAAACTTGAGCATGAAGTGTGAACCACAACTGCAAGAACAACATGCAGTCGGCATCTTGCTTAAAAGCATTCACGGCCCGATAGCACTTCTCCTCAAAGGATTCACTATTAAGACTTTCGAGAAGTTGTTAAGCAAGGCCGGAAGCTTGCAAGAAGAGGCGAAGCAATTAAGTTTCGCCGACAAGACGGACAAGCAGAAGCCGGTGAAGACCTTCGAAAAGAAATCCGAGATCATTGCAGCAGTTGATAAAGGCAAGCATCCGATGCAAATACCACCGGAACGGCCGCAACAACCACAACAGAATTACCAGCAACCCCGGTCCAGCTATCAGTCGTCTCCGCAGTATGAACAACCGCCTCGTCCGCAACGTACATTAAGGGAGCTTCTGAGCAGAGAATATCCGTTCAAAAATGAAGCAGTACCGAAAATGTTCCGTAGCCTAATGAAGACTCCAGATTTCCAACTGCCAAAACCTAAAAGACCAGAGGAAGTCAACAAGAACGGTGATCCCAACTTTTGCCCCTACCATCGGATGCTTGGGCACAAGATAGAAGATTGCATTACCTTTAAAAGTTGGCTCAACGACAACCTTCGGAAAGGAAATATAACAATCCCGAAGGAGTACATGAAGGAACCCCGAAAGGAGGTTCCGTCAATGTTATCTCAACCGATCCCGTCATTCCGATAGATCCCTATGCAACCGACGATGGATGGACTACCGCTCGGACGAGGTCTTCGAAGAAGATTTTAGACGAGCATCCGAACCGCTTCGGTGCGAGCTTCAATTCGAGTTCGAGACCCGTTAAACCGGTACTATCACTTGCGATAGAGGAACCACCTCGACAGAGACGATCGAAGAAAAGAAGAAAATTGATGAAGAAGAGGGGACCGAGACTCCTAAGGCTAGACTAGGGGCCGCTTATCCTATGATAGTTGTTTCCGATTCGTTGGAGAAATCCCTCGAACCTCTCGATTTTGTATGATTATCTGCTCACTTCGGTGGGATCATATAATGATAAGGGTGATGGCGTTGGCTACGTTTTGACTGTTTCTAACGATTACGTAACTAGCGACAATCCGGACATCGACTTCGATACCAACAACAATTCTCAAATCATACACGATCTCGATGAGCAAAATAACGAAGAAGACATCCATCAAGGAGGCTACGAGAGTTCAACAAGCAACGGATCTATCTGTGAGTTTCGAGGAGCTCCAGTTACGATAGAGTTAGAGCCTTCAGATTTTGAAGATAATCCGAAAGAGCCCGTCATTCCGATTCGGGAGGAGACACCGACAAGTTCAACACTAGATTCGAAGAAATTACGAAGTCAACTTAAGAAGTGGAAAAGTTCTACCTCCAAGAATGGGTCCAAAAGACATAGGAAAGCAGGTGGTTGTTCAAGAAGAACCAACCCTAGCAGAAGAAATACCCATTCGAGAAGAAGCCGAGACGCATGAGAACAAAGTGGACTACAACGTGCTAGCCCATCTTAGGAAACTACCAGCCAAACTGAGCATTTACGATGCTCTCATCTTATCAAAGGAGATGAGAGAAGCTCTGATCAAGGCCTTACTTGATCCAGAAATTTGCTTAGCTCAAATGGCCGGAGATTCCTTAGATGAGGTTTGCTCGTTAAAGGAACAGCGAGGCGTTACCTTCACGGACAATGACCTACTACTGGGACGACGGATCACAACCGACCGTTGTACATTTCGAGCTACAATCGGGAAGTTTACGCTCTCCGCAGTATTGGTGGATCCAGGAGCATCAATCAATATAATGAGTCTTCGAACACTAGCATACTTGAAATCGATGCTCGCGAGCTCGAAGCGGACAAAATGTTATTAAGAGGATTCAACCGTAAAGGAGAAAGAGCCCTCGGGTCAATAACGCTATCGATGAAGACCGGTGACTTAGCAAAGACAACCGCAAAATTTCACATAATCGATTCGAAACATCGTTCAACGCTCTACTCGGGCCGACCATGGATACATGAAAACGGGATGGTACCATCGTCTCCGCATCGATGCATCAAATACTACGATGGAGGGGAACAGTGCATCAAAGGTGACTTGCAACCATTCTCCGTACATGATATTGAAATCCATGAAGATGCAGCTTATTATGCACCGCCAAAGAAAACAATCTTCTCCAGAGATACCGTAACAAATGAAGCAAAGAAAGTTCGGGACAACGAAGAACTCGAAGTTCTAGTCCAACAAGCCACTCACCACTCCCTTACGGCGAGATGGTGAAGGTTTCTCCACAACTCGCATCCGAGGTCGAGGCCGGGGACGAGGTCGTGGTAGAGACGTTAGGACGAGTTGGACGGAGGAAACCAGCCATCAATGTTGATTGGGAAGATAGTTCTGAAGAAGAAAAGAAATCAAACAAGAAGCAGCGGCAATAAGTCGGAAGAAGCCGCAATTCAAGATCTCCCTCGAAGATCAAAAGAATGAAGAATATAAATCAATGTACGAGAAGATTAACCACTACGTACATACTATGACCCTAACCCCGATCCATTCTAACAAGATCGAGGGTATGGTGGTCAAAGAGGTACGTAACGATGGTGCAAGGCCAATCAAATTCTACCGTGGTGCTTCTACCTCCAAAACCGAAAATAATGTACAATTCGAAGATGTCACTTCATCGAATTAATGGAATTACCTTTCGAGTGGTACTCTCCCCGTGTTCAAAATTTAATTCAACGTGGTTTCTTACCTCGACAATGGACAAAAGGCCAATCACAATATTTTGAAAAATTATGGAATAACTCCGGTCGTCCACCCAATTCAAAGCATGGACTCGGATTCGGCACGAGTAGGGTCGGCTGACGATACCGAATTTTGCTTAGTTGTCACTTGCAAGTCCAATGAAAACTGCATGAAAACTACAGAAGAACTCGAAGATTTACAAATTGGAGACGCTCCACCAGAATTCGAAGAAGAAATCAAATCTACAATAGATGAGTTAACGGAAGTTAACTTAGGTACTAGTGAAGAGCCTAGACCTACCTTTGTTAGCTCCTTACTCAATAAAGGAGACTCCGAAGAAATAATCAAATTATTAATGGAATTTAAAGACTGTTTTGCTTGGAATTATGACGAGATGCCAGGATTAGCTCCGGAGGTTGCAGTCCATAAGCTAGGAGTGGATCCTACTTCTGTCCCAGTCAGACAAGGTCCCAGAAGAATGCGTCTAGAAATCGAACAACAAGTCATAGCCGAAGTTAAAAAGCTAATAGACGCTAAATTTGTCCGTGAAGAACAATACCCGACTTGAGTTAGCCAATGTGGTGCCGATCGAAAGAAGAATGGTCGGATCGGAATTTGTGTAGACTTCGGAGATTTAAACAAGGCATGTCCAAAGGATGAATTCCCTCTACCGATCCCAGAATTAATGATCGACATTGCTTCAACACATGAAATATTCTCGTTCATGGATGGATCTTCAGGATACAACCAGATAAAAATGGCTCCAGAAGATGAAAAGCTTACAGCATTCAGAACGCCGATCGGAGTATTTTGCTACACAGTAATGCCATTCGGACTGAAAAACGTAGGAGCAACCTACCAAAGAGCAATGACAAGAATTTTTGATGATCTCATCCACAATCAAGTCGAATGTTACGTGGACTATGTGGTCATCAAAAGCAAAGTAAAGGAAAACCACTCGTATGATTTGAGAATTGTTTTCGAACGATTAAGAAAATTTAACCTTAAGATGAATCCCTTAAAATGCGCCTTCGGCGTCACCTCCGGGAAATTCTTAGGGTTCGTTGTCCGACATCGTGGAATTGAAATCGACCCGGAAAAGATTAAAGCTATCTTAGAAATGCCGTCTCCCCAAACCTTAAAACAACTACGATCTTTTCAAGGGAAGCTGGCATATCTTCGACGCTTTATCTCAAACCTGTCGAGTAGGTGTCGGCCTTTCTCGGCACTAGTTAAAAAGGACGCCAAATTTATTTGGGAAGGGAAATGCCGGAAGGCCTTCGAGGACATTAAACAATATTTAATGACACCTCCCGTCTTAGCAGCCCTGGCCTCGAGTGGACCGTCGATACTTTACACCGCGGCTTTAGACGACTCTTTCGGAGCCCCGTTAGCCTGAGTCAATGATGAGGGTAAAGAAAATGCTCTTTACTACTTAAGCCGTCGTTTACTTCCGACGGAAGCAAGGTATCCCGCAATTGAAAAGCATTGTTTGGCCCCGATCTTCACCGCTCAAAAGCTCGAGCACTACATGCTTTCTCATAAGGTCAACCCGATCTCGAAGTTTAATCCATTGCAATACTTGATGACTCGTCCTACACTTTCCGACGGACTTGCCGGATGGTCAATGATATTATTACAATTCGATATAACTTTCGTGCCTCTGCGTGCCGTAAAGGGACAAGTCTTAGCGGACTTCCTCGCAAATACACCCTTTGCCGGCAGAATCTCCTCTCAATGATGATTTGCCGGATGAACAAATAATGAACCTAGAAGACCTTGATGATCGACGTTGGGAATTATATTTCGACGGAGCATCTTCAAGCACACAAAGACGAAGAATCGCAAGTGATAGTGCCCGGTAAGGCAGGAATCGGGCTAATCTTTATAACACCGGAGCGGGGGATGTTAAGATACTCCTACCACTTGACAGAACCGTGTACAAACAATGAAGCAGAATACGAAGCCCTCATAACAGGACTGGAATTAGCTATTCAAATGGGGATAACAGACATCAACATCTACGGGGATTCGAAGTTAATCATTCAACAGATCGCCGGACAATACAAAATTTTAAAGCCAAGACTCGAACAATACTTCCAAGTATGCCATACGACTGTTGGAACAGATTCCAAATGTGACAATCTACAAAATTCCCGGACAAGAAAATGCTTTAGCGGATGCTTTAGCCCGTCTCGCAAAAGAATTCTCCTGTTTGCAAGATGAATCAATGGAAGTGTCGGTTCACGGACGTCGAGTCCTATCATAGCTCGACATAGACACAATACACAAATCGAAAAAGAAAAAGAATCGGCTGCAAGCAGTGATGTGAAAACACGAAGATCGGCGACGACCATCGATGAACTACTCCGCAAACAGAAAACTACCATATGATAGGTCGCTAGCCCATCAGATCAAGAAAAGAACTTTGTCTTACGTATTAATAAACAACACATTGTACAGAAGGTCTTTTGATCAAATGTGGCTAAGGTGCTTAAGCGGGTCCGAGGCCCGTGAAATCGTTAAAGAGGTGCATTCGAGACTCGTGGCGCTCACCGGCCGGGTCCAAAGATGAAAATGAAAATTAAAAGACTAGGGTACTACCGGCCCTCGATGATGACCGACCGCATGAAAATCGCCAAGAGCCGTCATCAATGCCAAGTGCACGGAGTGGTTCTACACCAACCTCCAAATGTGCCGCACCCGACAATTGCGTCGTGGCCATTCGAATGTTGGGGCACGGATATAGTGGGTCCAATAGAACCACCATCTTCAAAAGGACATCGTTTCATTCTTGCGGCTACAGATTACTTTTCCAAGTGGGCAGAGGCAGTTCCACTTAGAGAAGTGAAAGCACACCACGTGCTACAGTTTTTCAAGAACCAAGTTGTCTACCGTTTCGGAGTGTCGCGCAGGATCATCTCAGATAATGGGTCAGCATTCAGAAGCACACAAATCAACAATTTTGTCAGGAGACACGGAATCGACTGGCGATACTTAACAATTTACTACCCAAGAGCAAACGGTCTCGCTGAGGCTTTTAATAAAACTCTCGTTCAAATCTTAAAGAAAACCTTGGACGATAATAAGAGAAATTGGCACGAGAAATTGTTAGAAGCCTTATGGGCCTAACGGACAACCTTCGAACTCCTACTCAAGCTACACCTTACGCTCTCGGTGTATGGGTCCGAGGCAGATGTTACCTTTAGAGGTTCGGCTTCCTTCACTCGAATTGCAGTTGCAAACAAGATCACGACGGAAGAGAACGCCAAATTACGACTCGAAGAATTAGAAGGCTTAGAAGGGAAAAGACTTGCGGCGCAACGAATTTAGAACTATACCAAGCTAAGATGGTTCAAGCCCATGACAAACTGGTCCGCCCAAGAGCCTTCAAAGTTGGTGACTTAGTTCTCGTTCTCAAGAGACCTATTCTTGCACACCGCAAGATAGAAGGAAAATTTGAACCCACTTGGGAAGGACCGTTTCGTGGTTGAAACAAGTATACTCGGGAGGTTCCTACCGGCTAGTGAATTGCCGTGGAGAACGACATATGCTTCCGATCAACGGACGATACTTGAAAAAGTATTACGCTACCCGATGTTTCGAAGGAATGAATTCTTCATCCCTAAGAAACACGGCGAAGTAATTACTTATGATTGGGTCCGAACTCAAAAATAATAAAATGTGTTAAAATAAATAAAGTCATGATAATATGTTTTCCTTGTTTTCTTTTCCAAATCAAAATCTCTTCCCTGATCTTATCCTACTTCATTCCTGTTAAATTTGAAAATAAAAAAAATATATAAAAAAAATGTATCTTTAATAAACATTTTCTTAATGTTCTTGTTCTTAGTACAGCCCCTGATCCTTTTCCTTATCTTTTCGCAGGGAAATGTCGAACGGGCGGTTGGTCCTGAACTTTAAGAATGGCGTAAGCCTTGCACTCGATGAAAAGAGGGTGAAAGATGGAGCGATAATCGAGATCGACTCGGATTTCGCACCAGCCAGGCCTACAAGTACGAGGAAAGTGACTGGGTCCCGCTTAACCGAGAAGAACTACCCGAGCGAGACGGTGATGAAAGTGGGTGGCCCAAGCCACCAATCCAACAACAAGAAAAGAAAAGCAAACACCGAAGAAGATAAGAAAATGAAGTCCGTAGTCGCTACGGCGGAGGGCGAGGCTTGTCGGCCGCCGCGCCCACGAGAGATTCATGAAGTTCGAAGGGCTACTCTCACGGCCACGCAACGAAGAAATAAGAATCGCCGTATCCGTAAGATGTTAACAAAACTAGGCCGCGGACCAGCGCGACGAGATAGTTGCTAATGCCGGTACATACACTCCGAGGACACCGGTTCACCAGAACACCGAAGAAAGGAGGCCGGTTCCTAGGATAACGAAAGAATCGGGGAAATCTCCGGAAGATCGAAGAAAGAAGGCTACCACGCCACCGGATAGAACCACCAATAATGCATGACCTTGTTGCGTAAGCAACCCGGTGGATGTCCCGATGAGCATCATCCCCGAGGAGCCGAGGTATGCGAGGAGAACGTGAAGGGATTGAACCATATATCCCACAATATGTCATAAGGCCTCGCCATCTGCAGATCATTCCGGAATACGAGCTGGAGAGAATGAAAAATGTTGAAAAGAAAACCTTTGAATACTTCGAGAGAATTAAAGGAAGAAGAATCAACATACTAGAGGGCCTCGAACTACATACCGACGTATTCTCAGAATATGAACAACAGCAAATCGTGGATTGTATCCGGGATTTGAAAAGAATGGGCCGAGCAGGCCGCCTAAGGGAGAATACCTACTCAGAACCCCGGAGATGGATCCCAGTGAAGGGAAGAATCACAATACAATGCGGATGCTGCTACAACTTTGCTGAAGACAGGAAGGGAAACCCACCGGGAATACTCCGTCATGGGCAAGTAGATCTGATGCCATTAGTCATCAAGAGAATGGTAAAAAGATTGATAACATGGAGGGTACTGCCGACGGATTGCATACCCAATAGCTGCATTATCAACATCTACAAACAGGGTGACTGCATACCCCCACATATAGATCACCATGACTTCGTCAGACCTTTCTGCACAGTCTCTTTCCTGAACGAGTGTAACATCATGTTCGGATCCGACCTCCGGATAGCAGGCCCGGGTGAGTTCCGAGGGCCAGTAAAGATACCTTTACCGGTAGGTTCCGTCATGATACTGAAGGGCAACGGAGCGAGATATCACTAAGCATTGCATACCAGGAGTGCCGGTGAAGTGGATCTCGGTTACTTTCGGGAGAATGGACGACGAGAAGACACCTTACCATTTCCAACCGGACCCGCGAGCTAGAGAACCTCCGGCCTTACGAGCCGTGAGTTACATGGGAGATATCACACCTCAAATGTACATCCATCCGGCATCCTTGCCAAGGATGGCTTGGAAGGTGATGTTATTAACCATGTACCCCACTATTCAGACATGGATTTTTTGACAGATGCTTCTCTTGATGGATCGCCAAAGATCATACATAGTCCGTTTTGAGTATACATGGATTGTATGAAATGTATTCCAGATCGAGTTGTATGATGTATCTTCAATATGATTGGAATGAAAGTGACCATGTCACATTTTTGGCCTTCACCTCTTTTGTGCAAATTGATTGGGAAACGCCATTAAAGTTAAATGAACTTCGAACAAAGAACAGAAAAGAAATAAAAAAAAGAATAAAAGAAAACTTTCTTTAAAAATCTAAAAATGACGAACACCAAATTCACGTGAACATTAAATGAACGATAAAATAAAATTTGAATCATTAAAAGATAAACGAAATCAACATGAATGATAAATCAAATCACAAAGCAAATTCTCAATCAAATTTCAAATTCAATCTTTCCAAATTCCAAATCAAATTTCAATCATTTCAAATCACAAATCAAATTCTCAATCAAATTCCAAATCCACTCCCGATCAAGTTTCAAATTTGATCTTCCAAATTTTAAATCAAATCTTAAATCAAATTTCAATCGAGTTCAAACTCATCCTTCCAAATCTCAAATTCAATCTTTCCAGATTTCAAGTCTCAATCAAATTCAAATTCAATTTCTTCCAGATCTCGAATCAAATATCAATCAAATCAAATTCAAACTTTTGGGTCGAGGATTTTACATCCAAGACTGCACTGCTTTAGGATTCTTTTCCTATTGCACTGAAAAACATCAAATTCAAAATTTTGGGTCGAGGAATTTACATCCAAGACTGCACTGCTTTAGGATTCTTTCCTACGGCACTGAAATACATCAAATTCAACCTTTTGGGTCGAGGATTTTATATCCAAGACTGCACTGCTTTAGGATTCTTTCCTATTGCACTGAAGTACATCAAATTCAAACTTTTGGGTCGAGGATTTTACATCCAAGACTGCACTGCTATAGGATTCTTTCCTATTGCACTCGAAGTACATCAAATTCAAACTTTTGGAGTGCCATGCCTGCTTTAGGATTCTTTCCTATTGCACTCGAAGTACATCAAATTCAAACTTTTGGGTCAAGGATTTTACATCCAAGATCGCATCGCTTTAGGATTCTTTCCTATTGCACTGAAATACATCAAATTCAAACTTTTGGGTCGAGGATTTTACATCCAAGACTGCACTGCTTTAGGATTCTTTTCCTATTGCACTGAAATACATCAAATTCAAACTTTTGGGTCGAGGATTTTACATCCAAGACTGCACTGCTTTAGGATTCTTCCCTATTACACTGAAGTACATCAAAATTCAAACTTTTGGGTCGAGGATTTTACATCCAAGACTGCACTGCTTTATGATTCTTTTCCTATTGCACTGAAATACATCAAAATTCAAACTTTTGGGTTGAGGATTTACATCCGAGACTGCATTGCTTTAGGATTCTTTCCCTATTGCGATGAAATACATCAAAATCAAACTTTTGAGGTTAAGGATTTTATATCCAATACCGCATTACTACGAGATCTCTCCTCATTGCAATGATTCAATCCGATCAATTCAATTTTCTTTCGAGGTTGAAGATGTTACATCTACAACCTCAGAATTCCAATTTTCATTTCAAATCAAATCCCTCAAATTAATCTTGACAAACTTCAATCTAAATCGAAACTCCAAACTAAAATCTAAACTCACACATCAAAACTTAAATTGAAACAAAATAAAATCTAAATCGAAATTCCCCAGTGTCATGTGATTTGGGATTCACCTCCTTTTCCTTTCCCCAGCGAGAGTTCAGGAATCTCCGGTTTCAGAGATATACTTGCTACTCCCCGGCGAAAACTCCTCTATTTCATCCTAAGTTTGTCACTTGGATGTTTGTGTTGGTTTTGTTGATCGCTTCGGTCAATACCAATACGCGTGGTGTGCTCCGTCAGCTCACCACACCTATTGGGGGTCCATTTGTTGACCTCATTTTTGATGAGGTCTTCTCTTCTTCTCTTTAGTACTTAGGATCTAGCCTTAGGCTTTTCCTTTCGACTATCTTAGAGGACTAGAATTGGGACCCACCTTTTAGAAATTCAAACCACTTCTTAACTCCCTACAAACTCCACAAACTTGACTGTAGACCCCTAATCACCTAGAGGGTTGAAATCAGATGTGGAAGTTTAAAGGATGAGTTCCCATAGGACTCTTTGGCCTTAGGACTGCCCTGGGTGGCCTGGTCTGGTGAAGGGGCTGACTTACACACACACTACACTTATACACTACACCTATACACTACACTTTCACACACCTATACCTAACTTGACCTCCTGACTCATGTAGGTGATTCACATGGATGGTCCTTAACCCCTAAGCCCTTGGCTAAGAGGGTTAGGAACAACATAGTGAATGCCTCAAATAGGTCCCTTCATGGCTCACATGGGCTTGACATGGCTTCATGACTCAACCAAAATGACTTCTTTCCACTTACATCCACCCAATCTTCAATTTTCCAAATTTTTAATTTTTGACCCCCGGGACCCTACACCCGCTTAGCCTACCCAAAACCCCGAAATTACCCAAATTTCTCAAAATTTCCAAATTATCCAAAATTCTCCAAATTCATTCCCAAACATTTCCACATCACTTAAATTGATCATCCATACCCAAAAATACCAAAAATTCCAAGAAAACCTCCCAATACCCTCCAAATACCCAAAATACCCCTCTTGACCTAAAAATCCAAAAATTCAGAAAATTCCCAGAAAATTCCAGAAAATCCCAAATATTCCCAATTTCATTTTGTCCAACTACACCATGGGCCAATTTTGTCAATTTACCCTAATTTTGTCAAAACCCCCAATTTGACCCATTTTAACCCTAAGTGAACCCAATGTCAAACCAAACCTACCCAATTGACCCCAATTTTGTTCCAATTCAATTCTAAACTTCAATTCAATATCCTAAATACCAATTTAGACCAAATCCAAGCCCAATTTGATTGACATTTGGATCCAATCTCACTTTTGGCCATAAAGCCCAATTTGGACCCATGACCCAAACCTAACCCAAACTCACCCAATTCAATTCCAATTAACCCTAAATCTTTTCTAAATCTTCCTTAACATTCCCACAAACAAAATACTAACATGATTTGCCCAAAATTTAGACCCAAA
>JAKZJZ010001601.1:0-26252 GCA_022702705.1 Papilionanthe hookeriana x Papilionanthe teres | reverse complement strand
CCGGTAGGTTTTGTCATGATACTAAAGGGCAACGGAGCATATGTCGCTAAACATTACATACCGGGAGTACCAATGAAGCGGATCTCAGTTACTTTCAGAAGAATGGACGACATGAAAGCACCTTACCACTTCCAGCCAGACCCGGAGCTAGAGAGCCTCCGGCCTTACGAGCTGTGAGTTACATGGAAAATATCACACCTTCAACGTACATCCATACGACATCCTTGCCAAGGATGGCTTGGAAGGTAATGTTATTGACCATGTACCTCACTATTCAGACATGGATTTTATGACAGATGCCTTTTTGGATGGATCGACAAAGATCATACATAGTACGTTTTGAGTCTACATGGATTGTATGAGATGTATTCCGAGATCGAGTTGTATGATGTATTCTCGACATGATTGGAATGAAAGTGACCATATCACATTTTTTGCCTTCACCTCTTTTGTGCGAGTTGGTCAGGAAACGCCATTAAAGTTAAATGAACTTCGAACAAAGAACAAAAAAGAAACAAAAAGAATAAAAGAAAACTTTCCTTAAAAATCTAAATAAAAAAAATGATGAACTCCAAATTCACATGACCATTAAATGAATGATAAAACAAATTTGAATCGTTAAAGGACAAACAAAATGAACACGAATTTCAAATCAAATCTCAATCAAATTCAAATTCAACTTTCCAAATTTCAAATCAAATCTCGATCAAATTCAAATTCAACTTTCCAAATTTCAAATCAAATCTCGATCGAATTAAAATTCAACCTTCCAAATCTCAAATCAAATCTCGATCGAATTCAAACTCAACCCTCCAAATCGGAAATCCAATCCGCTCTACTCTCTCCTTTGTCTAAGATGGAAGCGGTCGATTCCATTGACGCGGAGCCACGAGGTTTTCGATTCGGATCTAGTGGCGAGGGATTGTATCCATTCCAAACCAGCAACTTTCGATCAATTCTTTTGAATGGGATATGTAGCATCTACATATTCCCTCCTAATTTGTTTCTTTCCACAAAATCTTTTACAACTTCCATGAAATTCTCGAAACACCAAAATTCCACACTTTTCAAATCAACACTATAAATCTTTGCAAAATCAAATTCTTGGGGTTGAGGATCTTACATCCGAGACTGCATTGCTTTAGGTTCTTTCCCTATCGCAATGAAATACATGAAAATCAAACTTTTGGGGTTGAGGATTTTACATTCGAGACTATATTGCTTTAGGTTCTTTCCCTATCGCAATGAAATACATCAAAATCAAATTCTTGGGGTTGAGGATTTTACATCCGAGGTCGCATTGCTTTAGGTTCTTTCCTATCGCAATGAAATACATCAAAATCAAACTTTTGGGATTGAGGATTTTACATTCGAGACTGCATTGCTTTAGGTTCTTTCCCTATCGTAATGAAATACATCAAAATCAAACTTTTGGGGTTGAGGATTTTACATCCGAGACTGCATTGCTTTAGGTTCTTTCCCTTGTCGGCATTATTTTTAGGGTTGTGTGTTTTATTTTGAAAAGTGGTCGCCAAACAGAAGTTGTGTGGCGAATTTTTATTTTAAATTTAATTTAAATATATATAATTTAGAAAGTAGTATTTGATTTTGAAAATAATTTTTAAATTTGAAAGTTTTAAGATATGAGATTAAACCGATCTCACATCCCCAAATAGTTTATATAAACGAGCACCGCACCACAAGCCGTATATCCATCCCTAAGGATAGACACACTTGCTTGATGGTGGGGCTCGATCAAATAAACTAGAAGTTTTGTGACATCCGTTTGGTTTGCGAACCAATTTTATAAGCCGACAAATTCCCCTGCTTAATATGAAAGTATCAAACGGGGTTTATATTACACAGGTTCTTTAAAATTCCCTATAAGGGCGAGCCACTATAGTTAATTACATCTTAAGTGACGGGAATCACCTAAGAAAACTCTCGATAATAACCAATAATTACGCTCTCAAGAATTTCAAAGTTTAAGGTTTTCAAAGATTGAATTTTGGAATTTCGATAGGGAATGGATCAAATTTTGGAACATTTTGTTTTGTGAATCCAAAGGAAGAGAGGTAGGAGAAATCAACGATTCGAAGTGAACTTCGATAATTTCCCGACTATCCTATTGTTTGTCTTGAATTTAAGAAAGTCCTAATGTTTATTTGATATTTCAATCTTGCCGATTTCAATTAATTAGGGCTTATATTTGTATGATAAAATCAAACAAATAGCACTAGAAGATGTGAGGGTTTATTGTCGTATCGGACGACTACCTCGGAATCCTAAGACCGGTTAGGGCTTAATTTGCAATGCAAATGCCTAACGAAGAGTTGAGGATTTATGTTGCACTAGGCAAGCTACCTCGAAGTCCTATGGCTTGGTTGTTTAATTCTAGGAAAGTTTCTTTGAAGTAGACTCGGAGTTTTCTTGATGACGATGGTCGTCTTGCCCATCATGCTCCGAGCTCCTTGTTGTTGCGAGAGGTTTAGTTTTAGAAATCATAAATCGGGAGTTGAGAAAAGTGTTTTGGTTTAGAGAAAATCTTAATTTCCGGGTGTTTTTTACGTTTTATTTAAAACAAATCTTAAAGTTGATTATAACGACACGGTTAAGATCCCGCGGTTCCATCCTTCAGGCATCATTATTTTTATCGGATTCACTTAGTCCGGATGAATTTGCTAAACTCAGCTGAATGAGTTCCACACTTTCATTTAGACCGTGGGAAATCCCGTTAGCAACACGTAGGTTACATCATCCGAGGTATTCCGATCATCCGACGGGACGTTTTAATTTAGTTGTAATTGTAGTTTTGTGTTACGTTTGTGATTAAATTTTGAGTTGTTTTATATTTTGAAATGTTGTGGCGGTGAATTTTATCTTGCAATGACTTTTAACTTAATTTTGGTTTCGGTTTTAGGGGCTATCCTAAAGGTGTGGGTTTTCATGCAACGGTTGTTTTATCATGCAAGAAAAATAAACGCGGTTGCTGATAAAGTAAATTACTGATAATGTAAATTCTTTGGAAAATAAATTGCGGGAAAGTAAATTGCAATAATACAAATGCGTACTGGAGGGTCTTCCAGTCATCCCAACTGCACTTAAAACACAATTAGCATATTTAAGCGAGTTCCTAGGTAAAGGTAAGGAAAGGTTATGGTTTTCTACCAAATTCCTAATCCTATGGCTAGTCATTTCCTATGGCGTCTAGGTTCTTTGTGTTTTGGTTTAAGGACGATTTTCTTCATCAAAGAATAATCAAATTCAATTGTTCTTATAAATGTCCTATCATATTGAGAAAGTGCTTAAGAAGGATCTTAAACATCTTTTGATATTTACGGGATTGTTTTAAGTTCGAATGAATTTAATTATACAAATGAATTAATTGTCCAAGAATTTCAAGTTTTGTTAACTTGCTCGGGGAACTAGGACATTTGAATATCCTATGAGTGAAGTGACACTTCATTTAATGTTTTATTTAGGAGCTATAATAACTAAAGCTTTCGAGGGTAAGTTAGTATTGAAATGATTTGGTTTAAGTTAAAGAGTTTAAATTTGGAATAGTGTTCAAGTTGTTTTTTTTAAATTTATTTTCTTTCTGTTTTAGGTGATGTTATATTTAATTCAATTTAATTTAATTGAGTTTTAATTTAGTTTAACATAGTTCAATTTAATTTGATTTAGTGTTTAATTAATTTGATTTGATTTAATTTAATTTAATTATTTAATTTAATTTAATTTAATTTAATTGTTTAATTTAATTTAATTTAATTTTAATTATTTAATTTAATTTAATTTAATTGTCTTAATTTAATTTAATTATTAAATTTAATTTAATTTTAATTTAATTTATCTTTAATTTACTTTATTTTTAATTTTAATTGAAATTTTTTGAAAGAGTTTAATAATTTGACTTTAGTTTAATGATTAAGTCTTTTAATATTTTGAATTTGAATTATCATTTTAATTAAGAGTTGAATATTAATGAGATGATTAATTTAGGGATTTTTAAATTAAAGAATAAATCTCTTCCTAATAAATATCCCTTATTTTAATGATTCCGATTTTATTATTCTTCCAAATTTAATCCATTATTTAATTAAAGTTTAATCATTTTGAAATTGTTTAATGGGTTTCTACCCTTTAATTATTTAAATTTCAATCATCCAAATCAGATTAGGATCAAATATTTTACTTGTTAATTTTTATTAAACCTAAAGTTTTAATTAAGGATTAAAGATTTTAATTACCATTTTACCCTTTAAGCTTAATAATTTCATAACTCACTAAATTAAACTTAAATGAATTTGAAATTTTTATGTAACTTCACTCATATGTCAATAAAGACATGAGAGGAGAAAATGTGATTTTTTTTTCGTATTTAATTTATTTATATAATTATTTTTGGTGGAAAATAGAGATTTTCAAGGAAAATTTGATAACATGACCAAAAGAAAGTTTCTGTCCTTAAGAAAATTAGGGGACATTCCTAATGACCAGAGAAGCACTTGGACCAATTTTGGTGATTTTTTGAATTATATTATTTTTATTATAATTATTTTGAGTTTTGGAGTGTTAATTAATTTAAAAATAAAATAAAAGTTGAAAAATGAATTTTATATTTTTCAAAAATCTCTCTGATATCAAGGAAACCAGAGAATCAAATTTTACAATTTTCTGATTTTTCTATGATTTATAATAATTATTTTAGTGAAAATGCTAGAAAATACATTTTTTTTAATTTTAAAATTACCCTAGGGCTTTAAAATTCAATATCTCACTAAATAGACCTAGGAAAAATGTGGGATTTGTTCCTAAGTGATTAAAATTCAAAATGTGACATTTTGGTGAATTTTATTATTTTTGTGATTTTTATTATTTTTTAATTATTAAAAATATTAAAATATTATTAAAAATTAACTTTTTTAGAAAATTGAAATTTTAATTTTCTTAGGTTCCCCTGATATCAGAGAGGCTCCAAAACCAATTTGGTGAATTTTTGAAAAGTATTTTAAAAGTTATGAATTTTTAAAGTTTAAAATGGCTAAGCGACTTAATCAACCCAATTAATAGGGCTAACCAAGTCCAATTGATTTCAAATTTTTATGGTGGGTTCCTCTGATCCTAAAGGTCAGTGGAGAATTGATTTCAAGTCAATTTGATACCTGGTTAACTCTAATTAATTAAAGACCTATTTTGGGTGTTTAAGCCGATTAGAGTCTGTTTTAAATGAACTAAGTCAAAACCTATTTTTCCTAGGGTTCTCTGGTCATAAGGAACATCACCAAATTTTCCTAGAATTTATTTCACAACATGCTATTTCTTGGAATTAAAATACTCAAACATGATGACACTGAATTTGAAAAATCAAGAACTCCTCATAGGGATGGCCTCGACTTTGGAAAATTCGGGGAATGTTCCCAAATTCGAGAGGCTTCAAAAGCCCTATGGTCTCATGCCATGGTGAATTGTATGCATGCATGGAGAATTAAAACAATGCGAGAGAGTAAATAAATCATAAAAAATAAAATATTTGATGAAATTAAGTGATTTCTTTTTCACATTATTCTCCTCTGTTCACTGAGCAAGAGGGTATTTTTATTTTATTTTTGTGATTTTTCTACACAAAGTTATGGATTTTTGAAGTTTAGGGAATTAAATAAATAAGAAAATACCCTATTTATCTATTTATCCACGCGGCGCCAGCGAAACATCGGCAGCTCCGAAGGGGTACGTGTCGCGGCTGTGATTGGGCGCCGCCATCCGAGTCGGCCGATCCGGGCCCGCGGTTCTCGCACCGTTTCTGGTCCGACGCGATCCACGACCGTCCGTGCGCGCGTGTATTGAATGGACGGCATCCGTTCATCGTCCGCAGTGTTCTCGCCGAGAGCGAGTCTACACTAAATCCCTAAGATCTCGCTCGATTCTCGATGGATTTTTACGTTCTTATACTGCTATGGATTCGTCTTGAAGAGACGAACGCATCCATACTGATTAACATGCATTGAAACTAAGGCATTTGAAATAGAGAATCTTCGAAGCTCGGGATGAAGAGTTAACTCATACCTTGGCTCGGAGAAGTGTGGCTTCGATACGAGAGTTGTTACACCTTCGATTGGGTCTAGCAAGCTCCGGATGAAGTCTCCGGTGCAGTGAATTGTACGGATATGATTTCGACCGAGCCGATCACAAAGCTTGGAGGTGGAGCAAGCTGGGTGGCACTGGAGATGGGGCTTTTGATGGTGGACACCTTCCCTTGGTACGGTGAAGGTGTAGAGCCAATCGATTTGGGAATTGGCTCCTTGTGGAGAAGTGTCCTGGTTTTGGGTGGAATTTCGACTACGAAATTGAGCTTACGAGAGGAGAAATGGCGGGGGGATCTCACTTGGGGATCAAGTGCTCTAAGAGTGGAGAAGGGTGCGGAACAATTTTGGCGAGTTTTGGCAAGGTTTGTGCTTGGCTCTCCTCATGGCCGAGAGGGGTGGAGTTTAAATAGGAGAGGGTGGAGGGCCTCGCGGGGAGAGTTAGGGCTTGGGATCGAGTTGCTCCGGTGAGGAGAAGATCGGCCATGGTGACCATTAGGGATGGGGCGGCTCGGCGAGTGAGAATTTCGATGTTAGCTCACATGTGAGCTCTCGGCCATGGTGTTTTCCGGCGGCTCGGTGGCGGCCGGCCGAGCATGGGTCACCCTTAAGGTCGGGTGGGTCGGGGCTTGGAGGTTTGTGCAGATCGATTGGCCATGGACATGTGTAAAGGCTTTGATCCAAAGTGGAATGGGGCATGGCTAGATTTGGACCTAAATGGGTCAACCCACCCATTTGGGCTAGGTGCACCACCCGAGGCACTGGTTTTGGTGAGGGAAAAGTGATTTGGCTCGGCATAATCGGTAGGGTCGAGTCACCATCCAAGCACGATTAGGCTTAAGCATGGTTTAGTGGAATCATGGAAGTGGTTAATCACCTTTAGGAATTAAGGAAAGAGCCTCCTCCTTTTGCCCAAAATGGCATGGTGACATGTAAAGAGGCTCTCATGGCTTGCATATGGCTTGTGCATGGCTCCATGGCTCCATTTGGCTTAGGAAAAGGCTTGGTCAATTTCATAAAAAAGGATTTTAAGGATTTTGGATAATTTGGTGGAAATTTGTATGAAACTTGATTTGGAATAATTTGATGGTGATTTTAGGACTTAGGTAATGGATTTAATTAAATGGATGACAAATGGAGATGTCATGTGGGCTTTAGGGTAGATTTGGGCTTTTGAATTTTGAAGGAAATGGGCTTTTAGAAAGGTTTAAGGGAAGTGGGCTTTTAAGTTTATGAATGTGTTCATGGATGAAAGTTTTTGTAAAAGGTTGGGCCAAATAATTGTTGGTTTAGCTCATGGATGTGTCATGAGTAACTTGAAGCAAATTTGGGGTAGTTTGGGCTTGAATTGGGTTGGATTTGGATTCTTTTGGTGAATGGGCCAATATAGGTCCAAATGGGCCAAGTTGGGCCAATGTTGGGCTAGGGTTGAAATTTATGTAGAATTATTGTTGAGAAGTGTTTATGGGAGTGTTTCAAAGAGGTTTTGACTTTGGTTGGGCTTTGATTTTTGGGGTTTGGGTTCATTTGGGTTAGGTTTGGGCTTAGGTCGAAAAAATGGGCCTTAAGGTCAAAAGTGGAATTGGATCCAAATGTCAATCAAATTGGACTTGGATTTGGTCTAAATTAGTATTAGGAATGTTGAATTGAAGTTTAGAATTGAATTGGACCAAAATTGGGGTCAATTGGATAGGTTTGGTTTGACATTGGGTTCACTTTGGATTAAAATGGGTCGAATTGGGGGTTTTGACAAAAGTAGGGTAAATTGACAAAATTGGCCCATGGTGTAGTTGGACAAAATGAAATTGGGAATATTTGGGATTTTCTGGAATTTTCTGGGAATTTTTTGAATTTTTGGATTTTTAGGCCAAGAAGGGTATTTTGGGTTATTTGGAGGGTATTGGGAGGTTTTCTTGGAATTTTTGGTATTTTTGGGTATGGATGATCAATTTGAGTGATGTGGAGGTGTTTGGGATTGATTTTGGAAAATTTTAGGTAATTTGGAAATTTTGCAAAAATTTGGGTAATTTGAGGGTTTTGGGTAGGTTTAGTAGGTGTAGGGTCCGAGGGTCGAAAATTGAAAATTTGGGAAATTGAAGATTGGGTGAATTTGAGTGGGGTGAAATCATTTTGGTTGAGCCATGAAGCCATTCAAGCCCATATGAGCCATGAAAGGACTCATTTGAGGCATTCATTTATGTTGTTCACAACCCTGCTTGCGAGGGCTTAGGGGTTAAGGGCCATCCATGTGAATCACCTACATGAGTCGAGGAGGTCAAGTTGGGTATGGGTGTGGTTTTAGGAAGTGTGTGGAAATGTAGTGTGTAAGTGTAGTGTATGTCGGCCCCTTCACCGAGACCGAGGCCGCGGGGCGGTCCTGAGGCCGAAGAGTCATATAGGAACTCATCCTTTAAACTTCCACATTTGATTTCGACCCTGCAGGTGATTAGGGGTCTATAGTCGAGCTTGTGGAGTTTGCGGGGAGTTTAGAAGTGGTTTGAATTTCTAAAAGGCGGGTCCCGATTCTAGTCCTCTAAGATAGTCGAAAGGAAAAGCTAAGGCTAGATCCTAAGCACTAAAAAGAAGAAGGGAAGACCTCATCGAAAATGAGGTCGACAAATGGACCCCCGATAGGTGTGGTGAGTGACGGAGCACACGCGCGTATTGGTGTTGGCCGAAGCGATCAACGAAACCAACACGGATGTCCAGTGACGAACTTGGGACGAAGTAGAAGAGTTTCTGCTGGGGAGTGTCGAGTATATCTCCGGAGCAGAAGATTCTTGAACTCTCGGCAGGGAAAGGAAAAGGAGGTGAATCCCGAATCACATGATGCAGGGAATTTCGATTTTATTTTGTTTTAGTTTAAGTTTTGATGTGTGAGCTTAGATTTCAATCTGGAGTTTCAATTTAGATTGAAGTTTGTCAAAATTTATTTGAAAGGATTTGATTTGAAATGAAAATTGGGATTTTGAGGTTTTAGATGTAACATCTTCGACCTCGAAAGAAAATTGAATTGATTAGATTGAATCGTTGCGATAAGAAGATATCTCGGAGTAATGCGGTGTTGGATGTAAAATCCTTAACCTCGAGAGTTTGATTTTGATGTGATGTATTTCATTGCGATAGGGAAAAGATCCTAAAGCGATGCGATCTCGGATGTAAAATCCTCGACCCGAAAGGTTGAATTTTGATTTGATGTATTTCGGTGCAATAGGGAAAGAATCCTAAAGCGGTGCGGTCTTGGATGTAAAATCCTTGACCCAAAAGTTTGAATTGATGTATTTCGGTGCGATAGGAAGGAATCCTAAAGCGAGTGCGGTCTTGGATGTAAAATCCTCGACCCGAAAGGTTTGAATTTTGATGTATTTCGGTGCGATAGGAAGAGAATCCTAAAGCGAGTGCGGTCTTGGATGTAAAATCCTCGACCCAAAAGTTTTGAATTTTGATGTATTTCGGTGCGATAGGAAGAGAATCCTAAAGCGGTGCGATCTTGGATGTAAAATCCTCGACCCAAAAGGTTTGAATTTGATGTATTTCGGTGCGATAGGAAAAGAATCCTAAAGCGGTGCGATCTTGGATGTAAAATCCTCGACCCAAAAGGTTTGAATTTGATGTATTTCGGTGCGATAGGAAGAGAATCCTAAAGCGGTGCGGTCTTGGATGTAAAATCCTCGACCCAAAAGTTTTGAATTTTGGTGTATTTCGGTGCGATAGGAAGAGAATCCTAAAGCGGTGCGGTCTTGGATGTAAAATCCTCGACCCAAAAGTTTTGAATTTTGATGTATTTCGGTGCGATAGGAAGAGAATCCTAAAGCGGTGCGGTCTTGGATGTAAAATCCTCGACCCAAAAGTTTTGAATTTTGATGTATTTCGGTGCGATAGGAAGAGAATCCTAAAGCGGTGCGGTCTTGGATGTAAAATCCTCGACCCAAAAGTTTTGAATTTTGATGTATTTCGGTGCGATAGGAAGAGAATCCTAAAGCGGTGCGGTCTTGGATGTAAAATCCTCGACCCAAAAGTTTTGAATTTGATGTAAGATCTAGAAGATCGGATTTGAGATTTGATAGAGATTGAATTTGAATTTGATTGAGACTTGAAGCACTGGAAAGATTGAATTTGGAAATTTGGAAATTTGGAAGGATGAGTTTGAACTCGATTGAAACTTGATTTAAGATTTGATTTGAAATTTGAAAGATCGAAGTTTGAAACTTGATCGAGATTGGATTTGGATTTTGATTGAGAATTTGATTTGAGATTTGGGAAGATCAAATTTGAAATTTGATCGAGAGTGGATTTAGATTTTGATTGAGAATTTGATTTGTGATTTGAAAAGATTGAAATTTGATTTGGAATTTGGAAGGATGGAATTTGATTTTGAAGTTTGGAAGGATGGAATTTGATTTTGAAGTTGATTTCGTTTATCTTTTAATGATTCAAATTTTATTTTATTGTTTATTTAATGTTCATGTGAACTTAGTGTTTGTCATTTTTAGATTTTTTTTTTTATATTTTCGAATTTAACAGGAATGAAGTAGGATAAGATCGGAAAGAGATCTTGATTTGGAAAGGAAAACAAGGAAAACTTAATTATCATGATTTTATTTATCTTAGCACATTTTATTATTTTTGGGTTCGGACCCGACCACGAAGTAATTACTTCACCGTGTTTCTTAGGGATGAAGAATTCATTCCTTCGAAACATCGGGTAGCGTAATATTTTTCGAAGTATCGTCCGTTGATTGGAAGCATATGTCGTTCTCCACAGCGATTCACTAGGCTGGTAGGAACCTCCACGAGTATCTTGCTTGACCACGAAACGGTCCTTCCCGAGTGGGTTCAAATTTTGCTCCTATCTTGCGGTGTGCGAGAATAGGTCTCTTGAAACGAGAACTAAGTCACCGACTTTGAAGGTTCTTGGGCGGACCGGTTTGTCATGGGTTTGAACCATCTTAGCTTGATATAGTTCTAAATTGCATTTGTCGTTGCAAGTCTTTTCCCTTCAAGCTTTCTAATTCTTCGAGTCGTAATCGGCGTTTTCTTACGTCGTGATCTTATTTGCGATTGCAATTCGAGTGAAGGAAGGCTGAACCTCTAAAGGTAACAACTTGCCTCGGACCCATACACCGGAGCGTAAGGTGTGGCTTGAGTAGGGGTTACGAAGGTTGTCCGGTAGGCCCATAAGGCTTCTAACAATTTCTCGTGCCAATTTCTCTTATTATCGTCCGAGGTTTTCTTTAAGATTTGAACGAGAGTTTTATTAAAAGCCTCGGCGAGGCCGTTTGCTCTTGGGTAGTAAATTGTCGAGTATCGCCGGTCGATTCGTGTCTCACGACAAAATTGTTGATTTGTGTGCTTCGAATGCGGCCGATTATACGAGATGATCTGCGCGGCACTCCGAAACGGTAGACAACTTGGTTCTTGAAAAGCGCTAGCACGTGGTGTGCTTTCACTTCTCTAAGTGGGCGCACTGCCACTTGGAAAAGTAATGCTGTAGCTGCAAGAATGAAACGATGTCCTTTCGAAGATGGTGGTTCTATCGGACCCTGCTATATCGTGCCCTGACATTCGAATGGCCACGACGCGATTGTCGGGTGTAGCACATTTGGAGGTTGGTGTAGAACCACTCCGTGCACTTGGCATTGGTGACGGCTCTTGGCGATTTTCATGCGATCGGTCATCATCGAGGGCCGGTAGTACCCTAGTCTTTTAATTTTCATTTTCATCTTTGGACCGTGGTGAGCGCCACGGAGTCACGAATGCACCTCTTTAACAATTTCACGGGCCTCGGACCCGCTTAGGCACCTTAGCCACATTTGATCAAAAGACCTTACGTATAATGTGTTGTTTATTAATGCGTAGGACGAGTTCTTTTCTTGATACGATGGGCTAGCGACCTATCGTCACGGTAGCTTTCTGTTTGCGGAGTAGTCATCGATAGGCATCGCCTGATCTTACGTGTTTTTAAATCCTTCTTGCTGTTGATTCTTTTTCTTTTTCGATTTGTGTATCATGTACATGTCGAGTTGTGATAGGACACGACGTCAGTGAGCTGACACTTCCATTGATTCATCTTGCAAACGAGGCAAATTCTTTTGCGAGACGGGCTAAAGCATCTGCTTAAAGCATTCTCTTTTCTAGGAATTTTGTAGATTGTCACATTTGGAATGCGTTCCAACAGTTTGTATGGCATACGGGAAGTATTGTTCGAGTCTTGGTTTAAAAATCCTGTATTGTCCAGCGATCTGTTGAATGATTAAGCGTGAATCCCCGTAGATGTTGATGTACGGTTATCCCCATTTGAATGGTTAATTCCGGTCCGTTATGAGGGCTTCATATTACGCTTCGTTGTTTGTACACGGATTACGTCGAGTGGTAGGAGTATCTTAACATCCCCGCTCCGGTGTTATAAAGATTAGCCGATTCTGCCTTGCAGGGCACTATCACTTGCGACTCTTCGTCTTTGTGTGCTTGAAGATGCTCCGTCGAAATATAATTCCCAACGTCGATCATCGAGGTCTTCTAGGTTCATTATTTGTTCATGCGGCGAATCATCATTGAGAGGAGATTCGGCCGGCGAAAGGGTGTCTTTGCGAGGAAGTCTGCTAAGACTTGTCCCTTTACGGCACGCGGAGGCACGAAAGTTATATCGAATTGCAATAATATCATTGACCATCGGCAAGTACTGCAGGAAAGTGTTGGACGAGTCATCGAGTATTGCGATGGATTAAACTTCGAGATCGAGGTTGACCTTATGAGAAAGCATGTAGTGCACGAGCTTTTGAGCGGCGAAGATCGGGGCCAAACAATGCTTTTCAATTGCGGGATACCTTACTTCCGTCGGAAGTAAACGACGGCTTAAGTAGTAAAGAGCATTTTCTTTACCCTCATCATTAACACAGGCTAACGGGGCTCAGAGAGAGTCGTCTAAAGCCGCGGTGTAAAGTATCGACGGTCTACACGAGGCCAGAGGCTGCTAAGACGGGAGGTGTCATTAAATATTGTTTAATGTCTTCGAAGGCCTTACGGCATTTCTCTTCCCGAAATAAATTTGGCGTCCTTTTTAGCTAGTGCGAGAAAGGTGACACCTACACGACGAGGTTTGAGATAAAGCGTCGAAGATATGCCGACTTCCCTTGAAAAGATCGTAGTTGTTTTAAGGTTTTGGGAGGCGGCATTTCTAAGATGGCTTTAATCTTCTCGGGTCGATTTCAATTCCACGATGTCGGACAACGAATCCTAAGAATTTCCGGAGGTGACGCAGAAGGCGCATTTAAGGGATTCATCTTAAGGTTAAATTGTCTTAATCGTTCGAAAACGATTCTCGAATCATACGGATGGTTTTCCTTTACTTTGCTTTTGATGACGACATCGTCCACGTAGCACTCGACTTGATTGTGGATGAGATCATCAAAAATTCTTGTCATTGCTCTTTGGTAAGTTGCTCCTGCGTTCTTCGATCCGAATGGCATCACCGTATAGCAAAATACTCCGATCGGCGTTCGAATGTCTGTAAGCTTTTCATCTTACGGAGCCATTTTTATCTGGTTGTATCACGAAGATCCATCCATGAATGAGAATATTTCATGTGTCGAAGCGATATCGATCATCGGTTCAGGAATTGGTAGAGGAATTCATCTTTTGGACATGCCTTGTTTAAATCTGCGAAGTCCACACAAATTCGATCGACCATTCTTCTTTACGTGGCACCACGTTGGCTAGCCGAGTCGGGTATTGTTCTTCACGGACAAATTTAGCGTCTATTAGCTTTTTAACTTCGGTATGACTTGTTGTTCGATTTCTAGACGCATTCTTACGGGACCTTGTACGGTCGGGACGAAGTAGGATCTACTCCTAGCTTATGGTACTGACCTGCGGAGCTAATCATGGCATTTCATCGTAGCTCGAAGCAAAACGAGTCTTTAAATTCCATTAATAACTTGATTATTTCTTCGGAGTCTTCTTTGTTGAGTAAGGAGCTAACAAAGGTAGGTCTAGGCTCTTCGCTAGTACCTAAGTTAACTTCCAGTTAACTCATCTATTGTGGATTTAATTTCTTCTTCGAATTACGGTGGAGCGTCTCCAATTTGTAAATCTTCGAGTTCGTTTGTAGTTTCCATGCGGTTTTCATTGGATTTGCAAGTGACAACCAAGCAAAATTCGGTATCGTCGGCCTGACCTCTTGTGCCGAATCCAGAGTCCATACTTTGAATTGGGTGGACGACAGGAGTTATTCCATAACTTTTCAAAATGTTGTGATTGGCCTTTTGTCCATTGTCGAGGTAAGAAACCACGTTGAATTAAATTTTGAACACGAGGAGAGTACCACTCAAAAGGTAATTCCATTAATTCGATGAAGTGACATCTTCGAATTGTACATTATTTTCGAGTTTTGGAGGAAGAAGCACCACGGTAGAATTTGATCGGCTTTGCACCGTCACTACGTACCTCTTTGACCTCCATACCCTCGATCTTATTAGAATGGATCGGAGTTAGGGTCATAGTATGTACGTAGTGGTTAATCTTCTCGTACATTGATTTGTATTCTTCGTTCTTTTCATCTTCGAGGGAGATCTTGTATTGCGGCTTCTTTCGACTTATTGTTGCTTGCTTCTTGCTTGATTTCTTTTTCTTCTTCGAGCTCATCATCCCGATCGACATTGATGGTTGGTTTCTTACATCCGGTTGTCCTAGTGTCTCTACCACGGCCTCGTCCCGGCCTCGACCTCGGATGCGAGTTGTGGAGAAACCTTCACCATCTCGCCGGAAGGGAGTGGTGAGTGGCTGTTGGACTAGAACTTCGAGGTTCTTCGTTGTCCTGAACTTTCTTTGCTTCATTTGTTATGGTATCTCTGGAGAAGATTGTTTTCTTTGGCGGTGCATAATAAGCTGCATCTTCATGGATTCCAATTTCATGTACGGAGAATGGTTGTAAGTCTCCTTTGATGCCTTGTTCCCCTCCATCGTAATATTTGATGCAACGATGCGAGAGATGATGGTACCATCCTGTTTTCATGTATCCATGGTCGGCCCGGTAGAGCGTTGAACGACGTTTCGAATCGATTATATGAAATTTTGCGGTTGTCTTTGCTAAATCACCGGTCTTCATCGGTAGCGTTATTGACCGAGGGCTCTTTCTCCTTTACGGTTGAATCCTCTTAATAACATTTTGTCGGCCTCGAGCTCGCGAGCATCGATTTCCAAGTATGCTTAGTGTTCGAAGACTCATTATATTGATTGATGCTCCTGGATCCACCAATACTGCGGAGAGCGTAAACTTCCCGATTGTAGCCTGAAATGTACAACGGTCGGTTGTGATCTGCATCCCCAGTAGTAGGTCATTGTACGTGAAGGTAACACCTCGCTTGTTCCTTTAACGAGCAAACCTCATCCAAGGAATCTCCGGCCATTTGAGCTAAGCAAATTTCCGGATCGAAGTAAGGCCTTGATCGAGCTTCTCTCATCTCCTTTGATAAGATGAGAGCATCGTAGATGCTCGGTTTGGCGGTAGTTTCCTAAGATGGGCTAGCACGTTGTAGTCCACTTTGTTCTCATAGCGTCTCGGCTTCTTCTCGAATGGGTATTTCTTCTGCTGGGGTTGGTTCTTCTTGAACAACCACACCTTTCCTTTGTCTTTTGGACCCATTCTCGGAGGTAGAACTTTTCCACTTCTTAGGTTGACTTACGTAATTTCTTCGAATCTAGTATTGAGTTTGTCGGTGTCTCCTCCTGAATCGGAATGAGCTGGCTCTTACGGATTATCTTCCAAATGCGAAGGCTCTAACTCTATCGTAGCTGGAGCTCCTCGAAACTCACGAGATAGAGCCGTTGCTTGTTGAGCTCTCGTAGCCTCCTTGATGGATGTCTTCTTCGTCATTTTGATCGTCGAGATCTTGTATGATTTGAGAATTGTTGTTGGTATCGAAATCGACGCCCGGATTGTCGCTAGTTACGTAATCGTTAGAAACGGTCAAAACGTAGCCAACGCCATCACCCTTATCATTATATGATCCCACCGAAGTGAGCGGATAATCATACAAAATCGAGAGGTTCGAGGGATTTCTCCCCAGAATCGGAAACAACTATCTAGGATAAGCGGCCCCTAGTCCAGCCTTAGGAGTCTCGGTCCCTCTTCTTCGTCGATTTTCTTCTTCTCTTCGATTGTTTCCTGTCGAGGTGGTTCTTCTATCGCGAGTGATAGTACCGGTTTAACGGGTCTCGAACTACGAATTGAAGCTCGCACGAAGCGGTTCGGATGTTGTCTAAAATCTTCTTCGAAGATCTCGTCCGAGCGGTAGTCCATCCATCGTCGGTTGCATAGGGATCTATCGGAATGACGGGATCGGTTGAGATAACATTGACGGAACCTCCTTTACGGGGTTCCTTCATGTACTCCTTCGGGATTGTTATATTTCCTTTCCGAAGGTTGTCGTTGAGCCGACTTTTGAAGGTAATGCAATCTTCATCTTGTGCCCCGAAGCATCCAGATGGTAGGGGCAAAAGTTGGGATCACCGTTCTTGTTGACTTCCTCTGGTCTTTTGGGCTACGGCAGTTGGAAATCGGAGTTTTCATTAAGCTACGGAACATCTTCGGTCTTGCTTCATTTTTGAACGGATATTCTCGCTCGGAAGCTCCCTCGATGTACGTTGCGGACGGGACGGTTGTTCATCTTGCGGAGACAGTGATCATTTGGGCCGGGGTTCTTGGTAATTTTGTTGTGGTTCTTTGCGGCCGTTACGGTGGTATTTGCATCGGTTGTTTGCCTTTGTCGGCTAGCTGCAACGACCCAGGATTTCTTTTCGAAAGTCTTCACCGGCTACGCTTGTCCAGTCTTGTCGGCAAAACTTAGTTGCTTCGCCTCTTCTTGCAAGCTTCCGGCCTTGCTTAACAACTTCTCAAAGTCTTAATAGTGAATCCCTTGAGGAGAAGTCTTTATCGGGCCGTGAATGCTCTTAAGCAAGATCTGGTTGCATGTTGTTCTTGCGAGTTGTGGTTCACACTTCATGCTTAAGTTTCTCCATCGAAGTATGTAATCCACCAAAGTTTCATTCGGCCTTTGTTTCTCTACCACTAAATCACCTATAGTGATGTGGTGCTTGAGCTCCGACAAATCGCTTAATGAAGAGGCTCTCTAGCTACGAGAATGTCTTTACGGATCCGTTGGGTAGTTGCATACCGGTCGAAGGCGATTCTGACGGGCTGCCTAACGAGCGCGTCGGAAGAGTAGCGCATCGCTCCCGCCGGCATTGCAACAACGGCACGAAAGTGTGCGACATCTTTGTCGGGGGTTCCGGTTCCGTCGAAGGTCTTAAACGAGAGGTGGTACGAAACCCTTTGGGTATTGGACGGCGTCGAATTCTTCGGGTAAGGTCACCGTCCGAATAGATGTCCCGTTCTTCGATTGTGCTAGGGCTTCTCGCTTTCTGTTGTTCTACCAAGTTCTTGATATCCTTTTCGGGGATCATACTTTGTGTTGTATCCTTTTCAGTTGGTCATCCCCATTGACGGATGTAATCTCCTTTCCTCCGTCTACGATGTGAATGACTTACGGGGGTGTCTCTACATGTGGTTGTACTTGACTTTGGAGAGTGGCTAGAGCTACGGCCATCTCTTCCATCCTCTTCGCCATTTGAGCGATCGTGTCGTCCTTTTCCGAAGGCTGTCTCTTCATCGGTTCCGGCTCCTCTCTTCTGCGAGTTGCGGGAGCACCTTGAGAAGATGATGAAGCTCGTGTCTCGACCATGTTGATTCTGCATATTCGTTGTCCATGAATTCCGATGAGTCGATCTCATCTCCGAACTTTTCTTCTCTTTCTTTTGCCAACCGTCGGATGTCGGTTCTCAGCTTTTCCATGGCATCTTCTAGCGGAGCTTTACTGTGTATCTTTGTGGTTGTCATGCGATGGTTGCCGGGTCCTTTTCACGAGTCCCCTTCATCGCGGTAGCACTTTCTTCGGATTCCGGCCTCTGGCGAGACTTTCTTTCTCGAGGCTGCTTGTTTCGGTCTCGGTGCCCCGTAGTGGGACGCCACACCATCCTTCTAGCGGCAGAAGGTCTATGACCGGATGGTGCATCGGCCGAATGCTTGGAAGGTGGTATCCTCCCTGTCTGTAACTACGATACTACGACGGGCGGGCTAGCCTTCATTCTCTTGCTAGGCTTTTCTATCATGACGGCGGGTTCTACTCGGGGCCCGAGACGGGATTTGACCGGCACCCGCCTCATCCTTCGTAGAATTTCCGACACGGGGCGGTTTTCCTTCTTCGCTAGCTTTTCTACCAAAGTTTGCGGTCGAGCGAAACGGCGTAGTTCGATTCTTTTCTTGCGAGCTATCGTTGTAGTATGCGGGTGCGTGGTAATATGGCGGCAATCTTGCGAACATTCTCCTCATCCTCTGCGGCGGAGAGGGGATGGAACTGCTTCCTCCCAAAAGTGGTATGTAGTCGAGGCGGTGGTGTATATTACGGTAGCGGTGTATATTACGGTAACTGCGGAATTTCCTCGGGAAGGCGATCTCGGCGGCTGCGGCTTCCCTGGCGATCCTTCATTTCTATTTCTTCTTTGGGTCTTTGTCGGCGAAGGAATCTTCGAGCTGGACCCGATTTCGAAGACGAAGGTCTTACGGGAAGATCCGTACCCTCCGCGGTAACGGGTTTATCATAGTTACGGATTCCTTTCCCCTTTGATTTGGCGAAGTCGGGGTAGGTGCGGAAACAACTAGACCGGTGGGGGTAGTGAGAGCCGGTCCTCTGCGGACGGCGGTACTCCTCCTAGTCGGGACCCTTTGCGGGGAGGAAACTCTTGGGTCGACCTGAGGTTGAACTCGAGCGAGTGGTTCCTTAGCTTCGGATACCTTGTTCGTCGGTGCGAAGAGGAGACGTCGGTGACTTTGACGTTCGTGTTTTCAAATCCACTGTCCGAATCGGATGACCCCATTGTCGGGCGAGTTCATCCTTATAGACGGCGAAGTCCGGTCCGTTGGTGAAGGAGAAAATCGGTTTCGGGGCTTCCATTTCTGCAGGTAGATTCGGTTTGTCGATCCCGAGTTATGCTTCTTTTCTTTAGGACGAAAAGGAATTGAAAAGAGTCAGAACTCATTCTTTGTTCATGTATTTATAAAAAAGAATCATTTGTTAAAAGAATCACTTATTAGAGGGTTTGTTTATTTAGAACGGAATGTTCGAAAGGTGTAGAGAAGGTAAGGAATCCGATTCGGAAAGGAAAAGAAAGTCTTAAGCAAGACTTCCAGAGCTCGAAGGATCACTCCTAAACTAACACTTATTGAGGGGTCCACCCACCTCGGAAATGAGGTAAAAGGATCTCGGAACCTCTCTGTTTAGGGATGTCTAAGCGGTGGCTCCTAAATCCGAGAGAATGTTGGCTATACTTGTTCGAGATAGAAATGAACATAGTATTCCAACGGAAAGAAGGAGTAGTTTGATCCATTAGGGACATGGATACACTACCGATTTTTGAAAGCAGAATTATTTGATTATAATGGAGAGAGGAATTCTCCCCAGCGGAGTCGCCAGAAATTGTCGGCATTATTTTTAGGGTTGTGTGTTTTATTTTGAAAAGTGGTCGCCTAACAGAAGTTGTGTGGCGAATTTTTATTTTAAATTTAATTTAAATATATATAATTTAGAAAGTAGTATTTGATTTTGAAAATAATTTTTAAATTTGAAAGTTTTAAGATATGAGATTAAGCCGATCTCACATCCCCAGAATAGTTTATATAAACGAGCACCGCACCACAAGCTAGTATATCATCCTACAAGGATAGACACCTCTGTTTGATGGTGGGGCTCGATCGAATAAACTAGAAGTTTTGTGACATCCGTTTGGTTTGCGAACCAATTTTATAAGCCGAACAAATTCCCTAGCTTAATATGAAAGTATCAAACGGGGTTTATATTACACGGGTTCTTTAAAATTCCTATAAAGGCAGAGCCACATAGTTAATTACATCTTAAGTGACGGGAATCACCTAAGAAAACTCTCGATAATAACCGATAATTACTGCTCTCGAAAATTTAAAGTTTAAGGTTTTCGAAGATTGAATTTTGGAATTTCGATAGGGAATGGATCGAATTTTGGAACATTTTGTTTTGTGAATCCAAAGGAAGAGAGGTAGGAGAAATCACTGATTCGAAGTGAACTTCGATAATTTCCGACTATCCTATTGTTTGTCTTGAATTTAGGAAAGTCTAATGTTTATTTGATATTTCGATCTTGCCGATTTCAATTAATTAGGGCTTATATTTGTATGATAAAATCAAACAAATAGCACAGAAGATGTGAGGGTTTATTGTCGTATCGGACGACTACCTCGGAATCCTAAGACCGGTTAGGGCTTAATTTGCAATGCAAATGCCAACGAAGAGTTGAGGATTTATGTTGCACTAGGCGAAGCTACCTCGAAGTCCTATGGCTTGGTTGTTTAATTCTAGGAAAGTTTCTTTGAAGTAGACTCGGGTTTTGCTTGATGACGATGGTCGTCTTGCCCTGCATGCTCAGAGCTCCTTGTTGTTGCGAGAGGTTTAGTTTTAGAAATCATAAATCGGGAGTTGAGAAAAGTGTTTTGGTTTAGAGAAAATCTTAATTTCCAGGTGTTTTTTACGTTTTATTTAAAACAAATCTTAAAGTTGATTATAACGACACGGTTAAGATCCGCGGTTCCATCCTTCGGCATCATTATTTTTATCGGATTCACTTAGTCCGGATGAATTTTCTAAACTCAGTTGAATGAGTTCCACACTTTCATTTAGACCGTGGGAAATCCGGTTAGCAACACGTAGGTTACATCATCAGAGGTATTCCGATCATCCAACGGGACGTTTTAATTTAGTTGTAATTGTAGTTTTGTGTTACTGTTTGTGATTAAATTTTGAGTTGTTTTATATTTTGAAATGTTGTGGCGGTGAATTTTATCTTGCATGACTTTTAACTTAATTTTGGTTTCGGTTTTAGGGGACTATCCTAAAGGTGTGGGTTTTCATGCAACGGTTGTTTTATCATGCAGAAAAATAAACGCGATTTGCAATAAAGTAAATTGCGATAATGTAAATTCTTTGGAAAATAAATTGCGGGAAAGTAAATTGCAATAATACAAATGCGTACATGGAGGGTCTTCCCGTCATCCCAAGCTGCACTTAAAACACGATTAGCATATTTAAGCGAGTTCCTAGGTAAAGGTAAGGGAAAGGTTATGGTTTTCTACCAAATTCCTAATCCTATAGCTAGTCATTTCCTATGACGTCTAGGTTCTTTGTGTTTTGGTTTAAGGACGATTTTCTTCATCAAAGAATAATCAAATTCAATTGTTCTTATAAATGTCCTATCATATTGAGAAAGTGCTTAGAAGGATCTTAAACATCTTTTCGATATTTACGGGATTGTTTTAAGTTGAAATGAATTTAATTATACAAATGAATTAATCGTCCAAGAATTTCAAGTTTTGTTAACTTGCTCGAGTGAACTAGGACATTTGAATATCCTATGAGTGAAGTGACACTTCATTTAATGTTTTATTTAGGAGCTATAATAACTAAAGCTTTCGAGGGTAAGTTAGTATTCGAATGATTTGGTTTAAGTTAAAGAGTTTAAATTTGGAATAGTGTTGAAGTTGTTTTTTTTAAATGTATTTTCTTTCTGTTTTAGGTGATGTTATATTTAATTCAATTTAATTTAATTGAGTTTTAATTTAGTTTAACATAGTTCGATTTAATTTGATTTGGTGTTTAATTAATTTGATTTGATTTAATTTAATTTAATTATTTAATTTAATTTAATTTAATTTAATTGTTTAATTTTAATTTAATTTAATTTTTTAATTTAATTTAATTTAATTTTAATTTAATTTAATTTAATTTAATTTGTCTTAATTTAATTTAATTATTAAATTTAATTTAATTTTAATTTAATTTATCTTTAATTTACTTTATTTTTAATTTTAATTGAAATTTTTGAAAGAGTTTAATAATTTGACTTTAGTTTAATGATTAAGTCTTTTAATATTTTGAATTTGAATTATCATTTTAATTAAGAGTTGAATATTAATGAGATGATTAATTTAGGGATTTTTAAATTAAAGAATAAATCTCTTCCTAATAAATATCCCTTATTTTAATGATTCGATTTTATTATTCTTCGAATTTAATCCATTTATTTAATTAAAGTTTAATCATTTTGAAATTGTTTAATGGGTTTCTACCCTTTAATTATTTAAATTTCAATCATCCAAATCAGATTAGGATCAAATATTTTACTTGTTAATTTTTATTAAACCTAAAGTTTTAATTAAGGATTAAAGATTTTAATTACCATTTTACCCTTTAAGCTTAATAATTTCATAACTCACTAAATTAAACTTAAATGAATTTGAAATTTTTATGTAACTTCACTCATATGTCAATAAAGACATGAGAGGAGAAAATGTGATTTTTTTTCTGTATTTAATTTATTTATATAATTATTTTTGGTGGAAAATAGAGATTTTCAAGGAAAATTTGATAACATGACCAAAAGAAAGTTTACTGTCCTTAAGAAAATTAGGGGACATTCCTAATGACCAGAGAAGCACTTGGACCAATTTTGGTGATTTTTTGAATTATATTATTTTTATTATAATTATTTTGAGTTTTGGAGTGTTAATTAATTTAAAAATAAAATAAATGTTGAAAAATGAATTTTATATTTTTCAAAAATCTCTCTGATATCAAGGAAACCAGAGAATCAAATTTTGCAATTTTCTGATTTTTCTATGATTTATAATAATTATTTTAGTGAAAATGCTAGAAAATACATTTTTTTTAATTTTAAAATTACCTAGGGCTTTAAAATTCAATATCTCACTAAATAGACCTAGGAAAAATGTGGGATTTGTTCCTAAGTGATTAAAATTCAAAATGTGACATTTTGGTGAATTTTATTATTTTTGTGATTTTTATTATTTTTTAATTATTAAAAATATTAAAATATTATTAAAAATTAACTTTTTTAGAAAATTGAAATTTTAATTTTCTTAGGTTCCCCTGATATCAGAGAGGCTCCAAAACCAATTTGGTGAATTTTTGAAAAGTATTTTAAAAGTTATGAATTTTTAAAGTTTAAAATGGCTAAGCGACTTAATCGACCCGATTAATAGGGCTAACGAAGTCCAATTGATTTCAAATTTTTATGGTGGGTTCCTCTGATCCTAAAGGTCAGTGGAGAATTGATTTCAAGTCAATTTGATACCTGGTTAACTCTAATTAATTAAAGACCTATTTTGGGTGTTTAAGCCGATTAGAGTTATTTTAAATGAACTAAGTCGAAACCTATTTTTCCTAGGGTTCTCGGTCATAAGGAACATCACCAAATTTTCCTAGAATTTATTTCACAACATGCTATTTACTGGAATTAAAATACTCAAAACGGTGACACTGAATTTGAAAAATCAAGAACTCCTCATAGGGATGGCCTCGACTTTGGAAAATTCGGGGAATGTTCCCAAAGTCAGAGGCTTGAAAGCCACATGGTCTCATGCCATGGTGAATTGTATGCATGCATGGAGAATTAAAACAATGCGAGAGAGTAAATAAATCATAAAAAATAAAATATTTGATGAAATTAAGTGATTTCTTTTTCACATTATTCTCCTCTGTTCACTTCGAGCGAGAGGGTATTTTTATTTTATTTTTGTGATTTTTCTACACAAAGATATGGATTTTTGAAGTTTAGGGAATTAAATAAATAAGAAAATACCACTATTTATCTATTTATCCACGCGGCGCCGGCGAAGCATCGGCGACTCCGAAGGGGTACGTGTCGCGCTCGCGATTGGGCGCCGCCATCGAGTCGGCGGTCCGGGCCGCCGGTTCTCGTACCGTTTCTCGGTCCGAGCGCGATCACGACCATCCGTGCGCGCGTGTATTGAATGGACGGCATCCGTTCATCGTCCCCGAGTGTTCTCGCCGAGAGCCGTCCACACTAAATCCACAGATCTCGCTCGATTCTCGATGGATTTTTACGTTCTTATACTACATGGATTCGTCTTGAAGAGACGAACGCATCCATACGGTTAACATGCATTGAAACTAAGGCATTTGAAATAGAGAATCTTCGGAAGCTCGGGATGAAGAGTTAGCTCATACCTTGGCTCGGAGAAGTGTGGCTTCGATGCGAGAGTTGTTACACCTTCGATTGGGTCTAGCAAGCTCCGGATGAAGTCTCTCGGTGCAGTGGATTGTACTGGATATGATTTCGACCAAGCCCGATCACAAAGCTTGGAGAGCTGGAGCAGCTGGGTGGCTTGGAGATGGGGCTTTTGATGGTGGACACCTTCCCTTGGTACGAGTGAAGGTGTGAGAGCCGATCGATTTGGGAGTTGGCTCCTTTGTGGAGAAGTGTCATGGTTTTGGGTGGAATTTCGGCTACGAAATTGAGCTTACGGAGGAGAAATGGCGGGGGGATCTCATTTGGGGATCGAAGTGCTCTAAGAGTGGAGAAGGGTGCGGAACAATTTTGGCGAGTTTTGGCAAGGTTTGTGCTTGGCTCTCCTCATGGCCGAGAGGGGTGGAGTTTAAATAGGAGAGGCTGGAGAGGCCTCGCGGGGAGAGTTAGGGCTTGGGATCGAGTGCTGCTGGTGAGGAGAAGATCGGCCATGGTGACCATTAGGGCATGGGGCGGCTCGGCAAGTGAGAATTTCAATGTTAGCTCACATGTGAGCTCTCGGCCATGGTGTTTTCCGGCGGCCAGGTGGCCGGCCGGCCGAGCATGGGTCACCCTCGAGTCGGGTGGGTCGGGGCTGGAGGTTTGTGCAAGTCGATTGGCCATGGACATGTGTAAAGGCTTTGATCCAAAGTGGAATGGGGCATGGCTCAGATTTGGACCTAAATGGGTCAACCCACCCATTTGGGCTAGGTGCACCACCCGAGGCATGGTTTTGGGCTGAGGGAAAAGTGATTTGGCTCGGCATAATAAGTAGGGTCGAGTCACTCATCCGAGCACGATTAGGCTTAAGCATGGTTTAGTGGAATCATGGAAGTGGTTAATCACCTTTAGGAATTAAGGAAAGAGCCTCCTCCTTTTGCCATTAATGGCATGGTGACATGTAAAGAGGCTCTCATGGCTTGCATATGGCTTGTGCATGGCTCCATGGCTCCATTTGGCTTGGGAAAAGGCTTGGTCGATTTCATGAAAATGGATTTTAAGGATTTTGGATAATTTGGTGGAAATTTGTATGAAACTTGATTTGGAATAATTTGATGGTGATTTTAGGACTTAGGTAATGGATTTAATTAAATGGATGACAAATGGAGATGTCATGTGGGCTTTAGGGTAGATTTGGGCTTTTGAATTTTGAAGGAAATGGGCTTTTAGAAAGGTTTAAGGGAAGTGGGCTTTTAAGTTTATGAATGTGTTCATGGATGAAAGTTTTTGTAAAAGGTTGGGCCAAATAATTGTTGGTTTAGCTCATGGATGTGTCATGAGTAACTTGAAGCAAATTTGGGGTAGTTTGGGCTTGAATTGGGTTGGATTTGGATTCTTTTGGTGAATGGGCTGATATAGGTCCAAATGGGCCAAGTTGGGCCAATGTTGGGCTAGGGTTGAAATTTATGTAGAATTATTGTTGAGAAGTGTTTATGGGAGTGTTTCAAGAGGTTTTGACTTTGGTTGGGCTTTGATTTTTGGGGTTTGGGTTCATTTGGGTTAGGTTTGGGCTTAGGTCGAAAAAATGGGCCTTAAGGTCAAAAGTGGAATTGGATCCAAATGTCAATCAAATTGGACTTGGATTTGGTCTAAATTAGTATTAGGAATGTTGAATTGAAGTTTAGAATTGAATTGGACCAAAATTGGGGTCAATTGGATATGTTTGGTTTGACATTGGGTTCACTTTGGATTAAAATGGGTCAAATTGGGGGTTTTGACAAAAGTAGGGTAAATTAACAAAATTGGCCCATGGTGTAGTTGGACAAAATGAAATTGGGAATATTTGGGATTTTCTGGAATTTTATGGGAATTTTTTGAATTTTTGGATTTTTAGGCCAAGAAGGGTATTTTGGGTTATTTGGAGGGTATTGGGAGGTTTTCTTGGAATTTTTGGTATTTTTGGGTATGGATGATCAATTTGAGTGATGTGGAGGTGTTTGGGATTGATTTTGGAAAATTTTAGGTAATTTGGAAATTTTG
>JAKZJZ010001600.1:0-26259 GCA_022702705.1 Papilionanthe hookeriana x Papilionanthe teres | reverse complement strand
TTTCGCGATTTAACCCTGGGACCTGCAATTTTTGCCCAAACCATCAACTTCTACCGCCAACTAAGGCTGACTTTTGCACCTAGGGCTCACTAGAATTTAGATTTGAAGCGACTTCATGGCCAGAAAAGTTCAGATTTCATCTTCTCTTGATAAGAGCTACACTTTAACCGAAATTTTTTCGATTTTGACCGTGGAAATCTCCTACATTAGGAAGATTTGAAATTTTGAAGTTTTTAGAGAAACTATGGAGATTCTTCATTGATTATTAGTTCTTATCTTTTTAATTTTACCTTGGAGTCATTACATTGCAATTTTAAAACTGATTTGGATAAATTTGATATTTTTAGACAAATGGCTCCAAGAATGTCAAAGGGGAAGAGAAATTTTGAGTATGATGAAAGAAATTTGTGAATTTCAAGCCTATTAGAACTTTAGTACGTTTCTTAGCAATAAGAAATCTATTCAAGAGAAAGCTTCAAAAATCCTGGAGGTATGCATGAAGAACATATTGCAAATTGTCAATAAGAGATTTTCTGTTATTTCACTGCTGAAGTTATACTGGGAATTGTTAGAGAATTTTATGCAAGTTTGTACTATTCTGAGAGTGAATATATACTAGTTAGAGGACAAATGGTTGAGTTCATCCCTGCTATTACGAATGAAGCATTGGATACCATTGTGAACTTTTCGACTGATTGAAAAGTGGAGTGGAAGGTTAAACAAAGACCAAAAGTTAAATTCACGCTATCTACTTTGAATCCAGTATCAAAAGCCTGACACTATTTCATTTCTGCAGGACTTTTGCCTACCAATCTTCACAACAAGGTTACTATAGATAGAGCTGTTCTGAATTACTATATTCAGAACATGAAGAATATTAATTTTGGGGCAATTATTCATAGAGTATTTTGACAAGTTCAAAAGGAGAGACTACAGGTGGACTAAGATACCCCAACCTGATTCATGCCTTGTGCATTCAGTCAGGTGTAGCAACTGAAGGTAATGTTGAAGTAGTCTATCCGCTGAAGCTCATTACTAAACTAAATTTAAAAATCTGTGAAGCCCATGTAGGATGGAAGTGGAGTAAGAAAACTGATGAGCCTTCTTCTAGTCATGAGAGACCATCTACATCTAGAGAGCCTACTCTGCATGATGTTATGAATCAGTTGGAAAGGTTTAACACCATAGTAGAGGGACTAGAAGTAAGGAATAAGATAAATGATGATTATCAAGTGCGGTGGAGAGAATATGAGATAACCTATCATGACGCATGTCGGCATATTTTTAGGTCGTGTTTTATTTTGAAGAGGGGTCGCCTAACAGAAATCTGTCGGCGAATTTTTAATTTAATTAAAATAAATAATTTGAAAAGTAGTATTTGATTTTGAAAATAATTTTAAATTTGAAGGTTTTAAGATATGAGATTAAACTGACCTCACATCTCAAATAGTTTATATAAACGAGCACCGCACCACAAACCGTGTATCTATCCCTAAGGATAGACACACTGCTTGATGGTGGGGCTTCGATTAAATAAACTAGAAGATTAGTGACATCCGTTTGGTCCGCGAACCAATTTTATAAGCCGACAAGTTTCCCCCGCTTAATATGAAAACATTAAACGGGGTTTATATTACTCAGGTTCTTTAAAATTCCCTATAAGGGCAAGCCCCTATAGTTAATTACATCTTAAGTGACGGGAATCACCTAAGAAAACTCTCGATAATAACCAATAATTCCGCTCTCAAGAATTTCGAAGTTTAAGGTTTTCAAAGATTGAATTTTGGAGTTTTCAATAGGGAATGGATCGAATTTTTGGAACATTTTGTTTTGTGAATCCAAAGGAAGAAAGGTAGGAGAAATCACTGATTCGAAGTGAACTTCGATAATTTCCCGACTATCCTATCGTTTGGCTTGAATTTAGGAAAGTCCTAATACTTATTTAAATGTTTTGATCTTGCCAATTTTAATTAATTAGGGCTTATATTTGTATGATAAAATCAAACAAATAACTCTAGAAGATGTGAGGGTTTATTGTCGTATCGGACGACTACCTCGGAATCCTAAGACCGGTTAGGGCTTAATTTGCAATGCAAATGCCTAACGAAGAGTTGAGGATTTATGTTGCACTAGGCAAGCTACCTCGAAGTCCTATGGCTCGGTTGTTTTATTTCTAGGAAAGTTTTGCTGAAGTAGATTCAGGTTTTGCTGATGACGATGGTCGTGCTGCCCACCATGCTCCGAGCTCCTTGTTGTTGCAGAGGTTTAGTTATAGAAGTCATAAATCAGGAGATGAGAAAAGTGTTTTGGTTTAGAGAAAATCTTAATTTCCAGGTGTTTTTTATGTTTTATTTAAAACAAATCTTAAAGTTGATTATAACGACACCGGTTAAGATCCCACGGTTCCATCCTTCCGCATCATTATTTTTATCGGATTCACTTAGTCCGGATGAATTTGCTAAACTCAACCGAATGAGTTCCACACTTTCATTTAGACCGTGGAAATCCCGTTAGCAACACGTAGGTTACATCATCCGAGGTATTCCCGATCATCCAACAGGACGTTTTAATTTAGTTGTAATTGTAGTTTTGTGTTCTATTTGTGATTAAATTTTGAGTTGTTTTATATTTTGAAATGTTGTGGCGGTGAATTTTATCTTGCAATGACTTTTAACTTAGTTTCGGTTTCAGTTTTAGGGTCTATCCTAAAGGTGTGGGTTTTCATGCAACAGTTGTTTTATCATGCAAGAAAAATAAACGCAGTTGCAATAAAGTAAATTGCAAGAAAGTAGATTGCAAGAAAGTAAATTGCAATAAAATAAAAGCGTACCTGGAGGGTCTTCCCATCATCCCAAGCTACACTTAAAACACAATTAGAATATTTAAGCAAGTTCCTAGGTAAAGCTAAGGGAAAGGTTATGGTTTTCTACCAAATTCCTAATCCTATAGCTAGTCATTTCCTATGACGTCTAGGTTCTTTCGTGTTTTTGTTTCAAGACGATTTTCTTCATCCAAGAATAATCAAATTCAATTGTTCTTATAAATATCCTATCATATTGAGAAAGTGTTTAAGAAGGATCTTAAACATCTTTTCAATATTTCTAGGATTGTTTTAAGTCCAAATGAATTTAATTATATAAATGAATTGATCGTCCGAGGTTTTCAAGTTTTGTTAACTTGCTCAGTGAACTAGGACACTTGAATATCCTATGAGTGGAGTAACATTTCATTTGACGTTTAATTTAGGAGTTATAATAATCAAAGCTTTCAAGGGTAAATTAGTATTCAAATGATTTGGTTTAAGTTAAAGGGTTTAAATTTGGAATAGTGTTCAAGTTGCTTTATATTTAGTTTAATTTAATTTGATTTGATTTGATGTTTAATTAATTTGATTTGATTTAATTTAATTTAATTATTTAATTTAATTTAATTTAATTTAATTTAATTATTTAATTTAATTTAATCATTTAATTTAATTTAATTTTTTAATTTAATTTAATTTAATTATTTAATTTAATTTAATTTAATTATTTAATTTAATTTAATTTAATTGTTTAATTTAATTTAATTTAATTATTTAATTTAATTTAATTTAATTATTAAATTTAATTTAATCTTAATTTAATTTATCTTTAATTTACTTTATTTTTAATTTTAATTGAAATTTCAAAAGAGTTTAATAATTTAATTAAGTCTTTTAACATTTTAAATTTGAATTATCATTTTAATTAAGAGTTGAATATTAATAAGATGATTAATTTAGGGATTTTTAAATTAAAGAATAAATCTCTTCCTAATAAATATCCCTTATTTTAATAATTCCAATTTTATTATTCTTCCAAATTTAATCTATTATTTAATTAAAGTTTAATCATTTTAAAATTATTTAATGGGTTTCTACCCTTTAATTATTTAAATTTCAATCATCCAAATCAGATTAAGATCAAATATTTTACTTGTTGACTTTTTATTAAACCTAAAGTTTTAATTAAGGGTTAAAAGTTTAATTACCATTTTACCCCTTAAGCTTAATAATTTCATAACTCACTAAATTGAACTCAAATGAACTTGAAATTTTTATGTGACTTCACTCATATGTCAATAAAGACATGAGAGGAGAAAATGTGATTTTTCTGTATTTAATTTATTTATATAATTATTTTTGGTGGAAAATAGAGATTTTCAAAGAAAATTTGATAACATGACCAAGGGAAAGTTTCTGTCCTTAAGAAAATTAGGGGACATTCCTAATGACCAGAGAAGCACTTGGACCAATTTTGGTGATTTTTTGAATTATATTATTTTTATTATAATTATTTTAAGTTTTGGAGTGTTAATTAATTTTAAAATAAAATAAATGTTGAAAAATGAATTTTATATTTTTCAAAAATCTCTCTGATATCAAGGAAACCAGAGAATCAAATTTTGCAATTTTCGGATTTTTCTATGATTTATAATAATTATTTTAGTGAAAATGCTAGAAAATACATTTTTTTTTAATTTTAAAATTACCCTAGGGCTTTAAAATTCAATATCTCACTAAATAGACCTAGGAAAAATGTGGGATTTGTTCTTAAGTGATTAAAATTTAAAATGTGACATTTTGGTGAATTTTATTATTTTTGTGATTTTTATTATTTTTTAATTATTAAAAATATTAAAATATTATTAAAAATCAACTTTTTTAGAAAATTGAAATTTTAATTTTCTTAGATTCCCCTGATATCAGAGAGGTTCCAAAACCAATTTGGTGAATTTTTGAAAAGTATTTTAAAAGTTATGAATTTTTAAAGTTTAAAATGGCTAAGTGACTTAATCAACCCAATTAGTGGGGCTAACCAAGTCCAATTGACTTCAAATTTTTATGGTGGATTCCTCTGATCCTAAAGGTCAGTGGAGAATTGATTTCAAGTCAATTTGATGCCCGGTTAACTCTAATTAATTAAAGACCTATTTTGGGTGTTTAAGCCAATTAGGGTTAATCTGAGTGAATTAACTCAAGTCCTATTTTTCCTAGAGTTCTCTGGTCATAAGGAACATCACCAAATATTTCTAGAATTTATTTCACAATATGCTAATTTTTTGGAATTAAAATACTCAAAACAGCAACATGCATTTGAAAAATAAATAACTTTTCACAGAGATGGCCTCTGACCTTGGAAAATTCAGGGAATGTTCCCAAGTTCAGAGGCTTCAAAAGCCCTATGGTCTCATGCCATGGTGAATTGTATACATGCATGGAGAATTAAATGTATGCAGAGAGTAAATAAATCATAAAAAATAAAATACTTAATGAAATTAAATGATTTCTTTTCCACATTATTCTCCTCCGTTCACCGAGCAAGAGGGTATTTTTATTTTATTTTTGTGATTTTTCTACACAAAGATATGGATTTTTGAAGTTTAGGGAATTAAATAAATAATAAAATACCCTAATTTTCTATTTATCCACGCGGCGCCGCCGAAACCTCGGCAGCCTCCGAACGCACACGCGTCGCGCTCCCATTCGACGCCGCCACCCGAGTCGGCAGCCCGGGCCCCGCGGTTCTCGTACCGTCTCCTGGTCCGACGCAATCCCGGCCGTCCGTGCGCGCGTGTATCGAATGGACGCGCATCCGTTCATCGTCCCCAAGTGTTCTCACCCGAGAGCCGTCCACACTAAATCCCTAAGATCTCACTCGATTCTCAATGGATTTTTATGTTCTTATGCTCTATGGATTCGTCTTGAAGAGACGAACACATCTATACGGCTAACATGCATTGGAACTAAGGCATTTGAAATAGAGAATCTCCAGAAGCTCGGGATGAAGAGTTAGCTCATACCTTGGCTCATAGAAGTGTGGCTTCAATCCGAGAGTTGTTGCACCTTCGATTGGGTCCTAAGCAAGCTCCGGATGAAGTCTCCTGTCCGGTGAATTGTCCGGATATGATTTCGACCAAGCCCGATCACAAAGCTTGGAGGCCGGAGCAACCGGGTGGCCTCGGAGATGGGGCTTTTGATGGTGGACACCTTCCCTCGGTCCGGTGAAGGTGTAGAGCCAATCAATTTGGGAATTGGCTCACCGTGGAGAAGTGTCCTCGGTTTTGGGTGGAATTTCAACTCGAAATCGAGCTTACGAGAGGAGAAATGGCAGGGGAATTCCACTCGGGGATCAAGTGCTCTAAGGGTGGAGAAGGGTCCGGAACAATTTTGGCGCAGTTTTGGCAAGGTTTTGCTTGGCTCCTCTCATGGCCGAGAGGGGTGGAGCTTAAATAGAGCCGGTCGTGAGGCCTCCCGGGGAAGTTAGGGCTTGGGATCACTGCTCTGGTGAGGAGAAGAACAGCCCATGGTGGCCATCGGGCATGGGGCAACTCGACAGTGAGAATTCCAAGCTTGGGCTCACATGATGCTCTCGGGTGTGGTGTTTTCCGGCGATCCGAGCGGCCGGCCAGCAGGCATGGGTCACCATCTTGACCGTGGAGGTCGTGGCTCTGGCAATGGTGAAGTCAATCGGGTCTGGACATGTGTAAAGTGTTTGAATTAAAATGGAATGGGGAGGGGGTCATTTTGGCTTCGAAATTGGTCAACCCATTGGTTTGGGTTGGGTTCACCTCCCCATGGCTGGTCTTGGCTGAGAAGATCAGCTAGGCTAGCCGGTCAAGAGGTGGTGATGTCCTTATCCAAGAATATTTGGATTAAATCTTGGTTAAGGGAGACATGCTTAAGGTTAATGACTTTTAGGAGATGGCTAAAGGACCTCCTCCTTTTGCCATTAATGGCATGGTCACATGCCAAACTTTCATGGCTTCATATGGCTTGTGAATGGCTCATCCTTGGCTCCATTTGGCTTGGGAAAAGCTTGGGTCAATTTCATGAAAATGGGTTTTAAGAATTTTGGATGTTTTGATGGAAATTTGTATGAAACTTGATTTGGAATAATTTGATGGTGATTTTAGGACTTAGGTAATGGATTTAATTAAATGGATGACAAATGGAGATGTCATGTGGGCTTTAGGGTAGATTTGGGCCTTTGAATTTTGAAGGAAATGGGCTTTTAAGAAGGTTTAAGGGAAGTGGGCTTTTAAGTTTAAGGATGTGTTCATGGATGGGAATTTTTGTAGAAGTTTGGGCCAAATAGTTGTTGGTTTTGGTTTAGGGATGTTTCATGAATAATTTGAAATAGATTTAAGGTGGTTTGGGTTTGAATTGGGTTGAATTTGGGTTTATTTGGTAAATGGGCCAATGTAGGTCAAATTAGGCTAACTTGGGCCAATGTTGGGCTAGGGTTGAAATTGATGTAAAATAAATGTTAAGAAATGTTTATGGGAGTGTTTCAAAGAGGTTTTGGCTTTGGTTGGGTCTTAATTTTGAGGTTTGGGCCTATTTGGGTTAGATTTGGGTTTAGGTCAAAATTGGGCTTTTTGATTTTGGGTTGAATTTGAGTGGGGTTTGGGTCAAAATCTTGAGTAAATCATGTTAGTGTTTTGTTTATGAGGATGTTAAGGAAGGTTTAGAAAAGATTTGGGGTTAATTGGAGTTGAATTGGGTTAGTTTGGGCTAAGTTTGGGTCATGGGTCCAAATTTGGGCTTTAAGGCCCAAAGTGAAATTGGATCCAAATGTCAATCAAATTGGACTTGGATTTGGTCTAAATTGGTATTAGGAATGTTGAATTGAAGTTTAGAATTGAATTGGACCAAAATTGGGGTCAATTGGGTAGGTTTGGTTTGACATTGGGTCCACTTTCGGGTTAAAATGGGTCAATTTGGGGTTTTGACAAAAGTAGGGTAAATTGACAAAATTGGCCCATGGTGTAGTTGGACAAAATGAAATTGGGAATATTTGGGATTTTCTGGAATTTTCTGGGAATTTTCTGAATTTTTGGATTTTTAGGCCAAAAAGGGTATTTTGGGTATTTGGAGGGTATTGGGAGGTTTTCTTGGAATTTTTGGTATTTTTGGGTATGGATGATCAATTTGAGTGATGTGGAGGTGTTTGGGATTGATTTTGGAAAATTTTAGGTAATTTGGAAATTTTGCAAAAATTTGGGTAATTTCAAAGGTTTTGGGTAGGTTTAGTAGTGTAGGGTCCCTGGGTCAAAAATTGAAAATTTGGGAAATTTAAGATTGGGTGAATTTGGGTGGAAAGAAATCATTTTGGTTGAGCCATGAAGCCATTTCAAGCCCATATGAGCCATGAAAGGACTCATTTGAGGCATTCACTATGTTGTTCCTAACCCTCTTAGCCAAGGGCTTAGGGGTTAAGGACCATCCATGTGAATCACCTACATGAGTCGGAGGTCAAGTTGGGTATGGGTGTGGTTTTAGGAAGTGTGTGGAAATGTAGTGTGTAAGTGTAGTGTATGTCGGCCCCTTCACTGCACTGTGCCACCTGTGGCGATCCTAAGGCCAAAGAGTCCTATAGGAACTCATCCTTTAAACTTCCATATTCGATTTCAACCCTCTAGGTGATTAGGGGTCTATAGTCAAGTTTGTGGAGTTTGCGGTGGAGTTTAGAAGTGGTTTGAATTTCTAAAAGGCGGGTCCCAATTCTAGTCCTCTAAGATAGTCAAAGGAAAAGCCTAAGGCTAGATCCTAAGCACTAAAAAGAAGAAAGGAAGACCTCATCAAAAATGAGGTCAACAAATGGACCCCCAATAGGTGTGGTGAGTCGACGGAGCACACCGCGCGTATTGGTGTTGACCGAAGCGATCAACAAAACCAACACGGATGTCCAAGTGACGAACTTAGGACGAAGTAGAAGAGTTTCGCCGGGGAGCGTCAAGTATATCTCCGGAACCGGAGATTCTCGAACTCTCGCCGGGGAAAGGAAAAGGAAGTAAATCCCAAATCACATGATCTGAGGGAATTTCGATTTAGATTTTATTTTGTTTCAATTTATGTTTTGATGTGTGAGTTTAAATTTTAGTTTGGAGTTTCAATTTAGATTGAAGTTTTGTCAAAATTAATTTGAGGGATTCGATTCGAAATGAAAATTGGAGTTCGAGGTTTTTGATGTAACATCTCCAACCTCGAAAGAAAATCGAATCGATTAGATTGAATCGTTGCAATGAGAAGATATCTCAGAGCAAAGTGGTGTTGGATGTAAAATCCTTAACCTCAAGAGTTTGATTTTGATGTGATGTATTTCATTGCGATAGGGAAAAGATCCTAAAGCAATGCGGTCTCGGATGTAAAATCCTCGACCCAAAGGTTGAATTTTGATTTGATGTATTTCAAAGGCAATAGGGAAAGAATCCTAAAGCGATGCGGTCTTGGATGTAAAATCCTCGACCCAAAAGTTTTGAATTTTGATGTATTTCAGAGTGCAACAGGAAGAGAATCCTAAAGCAATGCGAGCCTTGGATGTAAAATCCTCGACCCAAAAGTTTGAATTTTGATGTATTTCAGAGGCAATAGGAAGAGAATCCTAAGCAAAGTGCAGTCTTGGATGTAAAATCCTCGACCTAAAAGTTTGAATTTTGATGTATTTCAGAGGCAATAGGAAGAGAATCCTAAAGCAAAGTGCAGCCTTGGATGTAAAATCCTCGACCCAAAAGTTTTGAATTTTGGTGTATTTCAAAGGCAATAGGAAGAGAATCCTAAAAGGTACAGTCTTGGATGTAAAATCCTCGACCCAAAAGTTTGAATTTTGATGTATTTCAAGTGTAATAGAAGAGAATCCTAAAGCAATGCAGTCTTGGATGTAAAATCCTCGACCCAAAAGTTTTGAATTTTGGTGTATTTCAAGGCAATAGGAAGAGAATCCTAAAGCAATGCGAGTCTTGGATGTAAAATCCTCGACCCAAAAGTTTGAATTTTGATGTATTTCAAAGGTCAATAGGAAGAGAATCCTAAGCAGTGCAAGTCTTGGATGTAAAATCCTCGACCCAAAAGTTTGAATTTTGATGTATTTCAGTGCAATAGGAAGAGAATCCTAAAGCAAATGCAGTCTTGGATGTAAAATCCTCGACCCAAAAGTTTTGAATTTTGGTGTATTTCAAGGCAACAGAAGAGAATCCTAAAGCAGTGCAGTCTTGGATGTAAAATCCTCGACCCAAAAGTTTGAATTTTGATGTATTTCAATGCAATAGGAAGAGAATCCTAAAGAAGTGCAGTCTTGGATGTAAAATCCTCGACCCAAAAGTTTGAATTTTGATGTATTTCAGTGCAATAGGAAGAGAATCCTAAAGCAGTGCAGTCTTGGATGTAAAATCCTCGACCCAAAAGTTTTGAATTTGATGTAAGATCTAGAAGATCGGATTTGAGATTTGATAGAGATTGAATTTGAATTTGATTGAGACTTGAAGCCTGGAAAGATTGAATTTGGAGATTTGGAAATTTGGAGGGATGAGTTTGAACTCGATTGAAACTTGATTTAAGATTCGATTTGAAATTTGAAAGATCAAGTTTGAAACTTGATCGAGATTGGATTCGGATTTTGATCGAGAATTTGATTTTGAAGTTTGGGAAGATCAAATTTGAAATTTGATCGAGAGTGGATTTGGAATTTGATCGAGAATTTGATTTTGAAGTTCGGGAAGGATGGAATTTGATTTTGAAGTTTGAAAAGATTGAAATTTGATTCGAACTTGGAAAGATTGAATTTGAGATTCGATGATTTCGTTTATCTTTTAATGGTTCAAATTTTATTTTGTTGTTTATTTAATGTTCATGTGAACTTGGTGTTTGTCATTTTTCGCATTTTTTTTTAGAAAGTTTTCTTTTATTCTTTTTTTTTTGTTTTATTTCTTTTCTCGTTCTTTGTTCGAAGTTCATTTAACTTTAATGGCGTTTCCCAATCAATTTGCACAAAAGAGGTGAAGGCCAAAAACGTGACATGGTCACTTTCATTCCAATCATGTTGAAAATACGTCGTACAACTCGATCCGGAATATATTTCATACAATCCATGTAGACTCAAAACTGACCGTGTATGATCTTTGTTGATCCATCAAAAGAATCATCCGTCAAAAAATCCATGTCCGAATAGTGAGGTACATGGTCAATAACATCACCTTCCAAGCCATCCTTGGCAAGGATGCCGACCGGATGTACGTTGGAGGTGTGATATTTCCCATGTAACTCACGAGCTCGTAAGGCCGGAGGTTCTCTAGCTCCGGATCCGGTCGGAAATGGTAAGGTATTTTGTCGTCGTCCATCCTCCCGAAAGTAACCGAGATTCGCTCCACCGGCACTCCCGGTATGCAATGCTTTGCGACATCCGCTCCGTTACCTTGCGCATCATGACGGAACCCACCGGTAAAGGTATCTTTATCGGCCCTCGAACTCACCCGGGCCTCGCTATCCGGAGGTCGCATCCGAACATGATGTTGCACTCATTCAAGAAAGAGACCGTGCGTAAAGGTCCGACGAAGTCGTGGTGATCAATATGTGGGGGTATGCAGTCACCCCGTTTGTAGATGTTGATAATGCAACTGATTGGGTATGCAATCCGCCGGCGCACTCTCCATGTTATCAATCTTTTTACCATTCTCTTGATCACTAATGGCATCGGATCTACTTGCCCATGACGAAGTATCCCCGGTGGGTTTCCCTTCCGTCTTCAAAGAAAGTCAGTAGCAAGCATCCGCATTGTATTGTGATTCTTCCTTTCCCCGGCATCCATCTTCGGGGTTCCGAGTATGTGTTTTCCCTCGGTGCGCTCGCTTCGGCCCATTCTTTTCGTGTCCCGGATACAATCCACGATTTGTCGTTGTTCATACTCCGAGAATACGTCGGTGTGTAGCTCGAGGCCTTCTAGTATGTTGATTCTTCTTCCTTTAATTCTCTCGAAGTATTCGAAAGTTTTCTTTTCAACATTCTCGCATCCTCTCCGCCTCGTATTCCGGAATGATCCGCAGATGGCGAGGCCTTGTGACATATTGCGGGATATATGGTTCAATCCCTTCACGTTCCCCCGCATACCTCGGCTCCTCGTGGATGATGCCCGTCGGGACATCCCCCGGGCTGCTTCGCAACAAGGTCATGCACCGCCTGGTGGTTCTATCCGTGGCGTGGTAGCCTTCTTTCTTCGATCTTCCGGAGATTTCCCCGGTTCTTTCGTTATTCTAGGAGCCGGTCTCCTTTCTTCAGTGTTCCCGGTGAACCGGTGTCCTTGAAATGTGAGTGCTCGGCATTAGCAAATGTCTCGTCGCTGCCGGTCCGCAGCCTAGTTTTGTTAACATTTTACTGGATGCGGCGATTCTTATTTCTTCGTTGCGTGGTCGTGAGAGTAGCCCTCCGAACTTCTGAATCTCCGCGGCGCGGCGCCGACAAGCCCGCCCTCCGCCGTAGCGACTACGGACTTCATTTTCTTGTCTTCTTCGGTGTTTGCTTTTCTTTTCTTGTTGTTGGATTGGTGGCTTGGGCCACCCACTTTCATCACCGTCCGTCCGGGCAGTTCTTCTCGGTAACCGGGACCCGCCACTTTCCTCGTATCGTAGGCTCGCCGGTGCGAAATCCGAGTCAATCTCGATTATCGCTCCATCTTTCACCCTCTTTTCATCGAGTGCAAGGCTTACGCCATTCTTAAAGTTCAAGACCAACCGCCCGTTCGACATTTCCCGCGAAAAGACAAGGAAAAGGATCGTGGGTCGTACTAAGAACAAGAACATTAAGAAAATGTTTATTAAAGATATATTTTTTTATTATTATTCTTATATTTTGAAATTTAACAGAATGAAGTAAGATAAGATGAGGGAAGAGATTTGATTTGAAAAAGAAAACGAGGAAAACTTTATTATCATGATTTTATTTATTTTAGCACATTTTATTATTTTTTGGGTTCGGACCCAATCATAAGTAATTACTTTCGCCCGTGTTTCTTAGGGATGAAGAATTCATTCCTTCGAAACATCGTGTAGCGTAATACTTTTTCAAGTATCGTCCGTTGATTGGAAGCATATGTCGTTCTCCCCGGCAATTCACTAGCCGGTAGGAACCTCCCGAGTATACCGCTTCAACCACAAACGGTCCTTCCCAAGTGGGTTCAAATTTTCCTCCCATCTTGCGGTGTGCAAGAATAGGTCTCTCGAGAACGAGAACTAAATCACCAACTTTCAAGGTTCTTGGGCGGACTCAGCTTGTCATGGGCTCGAACCATCTTAGCTTGGTATAGTTCTAAATTCGTTGCGCCGCAAGTCTTTTCCCTTCCAAGCTTTCTAATTCTTCGAGTCGTAGTCCGGCGTTTTCTTCGTCGTGATCTTGTTTGCAACCGCACTTCGAGTGAAGGAAGCCGAACCTCTAAAGGTAACATCGCCTCGGACCCATACACCGCAGCGTAAGGTGTAGCTTCGAGTAGGGGTTCCGAAGGTCGTCCGCAGGCCCATAAGGCTTCTAACAATTTCTCGTGCCAATTTCTCTTATTATCGTCCAAGGTTTTCTTTAAGATTTGAACGAGAGTTTTATTAAAAGCCTCGCCGAGGCCGTTTGCTCTCGGGTAGTAAATTGTCGAGTATCGCCGCCGATTTCGTGTCTCCCCGACAAAATTGTTGATTTGTGTGCTTCCGAATGCCGACCCATTATCCGAGATGATCCCGCGCGGCACTCCGAAACGGTAGACAACTCGGTTCTTGAAAACTCGTAGCACGTGGTGTGCTTTCACTTCTCTAAGTGGAACCGCTTCCGCCCACTGGAAAAGTAATCCGTAACCGCAAGAATGAAACGATGTCCTTTCGAAGATGGTGGTTCTATCGGACCCACTATATCCGTGCCCCAACATTCAAACGGCCACGACGCAATTGTCGGGTGTAGCACATTTGGAGGTTGGTGTAGAACCACCCGTGCACTTGGCATTGGTGACAGCCTTCGGCGATTTTCATGCGATCGGTCATCATCGAGGGCCGTAGTACCCTAGTCTTTTAATTTTCATCTTCATCTTTGGACCCGATCGGTGAGCGCCACGGAGTCCCGAATGCACCTCTTTAACAATTTCACGGCCTCGGACCCGCTTAGGCACCTTAGCCACATTTGATCAAAAGACCTTCCGTATAATGTGTTGTTTATTAATGCGTAGGACGAGTTCTTTTCTTGATCCGATGAGGCAGCGACCTATCCTCCGGTAGCTTTCCCGTTTGCGTGTAGTCCATCAATGGCCGTCGCCAATCTTCCGTGTTTTCCGTCACTGCCGCAACCGATTCTTTTTCTTTGCTCGATTTGTGTATCATGTCTATGTCAAGTCGTGATAGGACCCGACGTCCGTGAACCGACACTTCTACCGATTCATCTTGCAAACGAGCAAATTCTTTTGCGAGACTGGCTAAAGCATCTGCTAAAGCATTCTCTTTTCTAGGAATTTTGTAGATCGTCACATTTGGAATCCGTTCCAACAATCGTATGGCATACCGAAAGTATTGTTCGAGTCTTGGTTTAAAAATCTCGTATTGTCCGACGATCCGTTGAATGATTAACCGTGAATCCCCGTAGATGTTGATGTCCGTTATCCCCATTCGAATGGTTAATTCCGACCCCGTTATGAGGGCTTCGTATTCCGCTTCGTTGTTTGTACACGGTCTCGTCAAGTGGTAGGAGTATCTTAACATCCCCCGCTCCGGTGTTATAAAGATTAGCCCGATTCCCGCCTTACCGGCACTATCACTTGCGATTCTTCGTCCTCGTGTGCTCGAAGATGCTCCGTCGAAATACAATTCCCAACGTCGATCATCGTGGTCTTCTAGGCTCATTATTTGTTCATCCGCGCATCGTCATCGAGAGGAGATTCGGCCGCAAAGGGTGTGCCGCGAGGAAGTCCGCTAAGACTTGTCCCTTTACAAGCACGCAGAGGCACGAAAGTTATATCGAATCGCAATAATATCATCGACCATCCGGCAAGTCCGCCGGAAAGTGTTGGACGAGTCATCAAGTATTGCAATGGATTAAACTTCGAAATCAAGTTGACCTTATGAGAAAGCATGTAGTGCCCGAGCTTTTGAGCGGCGAAGATCGTGGCCAAGCAATGCTTTTCAATTGCGGGATACCTTACTTCCGTCGGAGTAAACGACGGCTTAAGTAGTAAAGAGCATTTTCTTTACCCTCATCATCGACTCCGGCTAATCAGGCTCCGAGAGAGTCGTCTAAAGCCGCGGTGTAAAGCATCGCCGGTCTACCCGAGACCGGGGTCGCTAAGACAGGAGGTGTCATTAAATATCGTTTAATGTCTTCGAAGGCCTTCCGGCATTTCTCTTCCCAAATAAATTTGGCGTCCTTTTTAACTAGTGCCGAGAAAGGCCGACACCTACCCGACGAGTTTGATACAAAGCGTCGAAGATATGCCGCCTTCCTCGAAAAGATCGTAATTGCTTTAAGGTTTTGGGAGGCGGCATTTCTAAGATAGCTTTAATCTTCTCCGGATCGATTTCAATTCCACGATGTCTGACAACGAATCCTAAGAATTTCCGGAGGTGACGCCGAAGGCGCATTTTAAGGGATTCATCTTAAGGTTAAATTGTCTTAATCGTTCGAAAACAATTCTCAAATCATACGAGTGGTTTTCCTTTACTTTGCTTTTGATGACGACATCGTCCACGTAGCACTCGACTTGATTGTGGATGAGATCATCAAAAATTCTTGTCATTGCTCTTTGGTAAGTTGCTCCTGCGTTCTTCGGTCCGAATGGCATCACCGTGTAGCAAAATACTCCGATCGGCGTTCGAATGCCGTAAGCTTTTCATCTTCCGGAGCCATTTTTATCCGGTTGTATCCCGAAGATCCATCCATGAATGAGAATATTTCATGTGTCGAAGCAATATCGATCATCGGCCTGGAATTGGTAGAGGGAATTCATCTTTTGGACATGCCTTGTTTAAATCTCCGAAGTCCACACAAATTCCGATCCGACCATTCTTCTTTCCGACCGGCACCACATCGGCTAACCAAGTCGGGTATTGTTCTTCACTGGACAAATTTAGCGTCTATTAGCTTTTTAACTTCGGCTATGACTTGTTGTTCGATTTCCGGACGCATTCTTCTCGGGACCTCGTCCGACCGGAACGTAGGCAGGATCCACTCCTAACTTATGGACCGCAACCTCCGGAGCTAATCCCGGCATTTCATCGTAGTTCCAAGCAAAACAGTCCTTAAATTCCATTAACAATTTGATTATTTCTTCGGAGTCTTCTTTATCGAGTAAGGAGCTAACAAAGGTAGGTCTAGGCTCTTCGCTAGTACCCAAGTTAACTTCCGTTAACTCATCTATCGTAGATTTGATTTCTTCTTCGAATTCGGTGGAGCGTTTCCAATTTGTAAATCTTCGAGTTCGTCCGTAGTTTCCATGCGCTTTCATTGGATTTGCAAGTGACAACCAAGCAAAATTCCGCATCGTCAACCGACCCTACCGTGCCGAATCCGAGTCCATACTTTGAATCGGGAGGACGGCGGAGTTATTCCATAACTTTTCAAAATGTTGTGATCGGCCTTTTGTCCATTGTCGAGGTAAGAAACCACGTTGAATTAAATTTTGAACACAGGGAGAGTACCACTCAAAAGGTAATTCCATTAATTCGATGAAGTGACATCTTCGAATTGTACATTATTTTCGCTTTGGAGGAAGAAGCACCACGGTAGAATTTGATCGGCTTTGCACCGTCACTACGTACCTCTTTGACCTCCATACCCTCGATCTTATTAGAATGGATCGGAGTTAGGGTCATAGTATGTACGTAGTGGTTAATCTTCTCGTACATTGATTTGTATTCTTCGTTCTTTTCATCTTCGAGGAGATCTTGTATTGCGGCTTCTTTCGACTTATTGTTGTCGCTTCTTGCTTGATTTCTTTTTCTTCTTCGTAACTATCAACCCAATCAACATTGATGGTTGGTTTCTTCGTCCAATTGTCCTAGTGTCTCTACCACGGCCTCGTCCCCGGCCTCGACCTCGGATGCGAGTTGTGGAGAAACCTTCACCATCTCGCCGGAAGGGAGTGGTGAGCGATCGTTGGACTAGAACTTCGTGTTCTTCGTTGTCCCGAACTTTCTTTGCTTCATTTGTTATGGTATCTCTGGAGAAGATTGTTTTCTTTGGCGGTGCATAATAAGCCGCATCTTCATGGATTCCAATTTCATGTACGGAGAATGGTCGCAAGTCACCTTTGATGCACTCGTTCCCCTCCATCGTAATATTTGATGCACCGATGCAGAGATGATGGTACCATCCCGTTTTCATGTATCCATGGTCGGCCCAGCAGAGCGTTGAACGACGTTTCGAATCGATTATATGAAATTTTGCGGTTGTCTTTGCTAAATCACCGGTCTTCATCGCGAGCGTTATCGACCCGAGGGCTCTTTCTCCTTCTCGGTTGAATCCTCTTAATAACATTTTGTCGGCCTCGAGCTCACGAGCATCAATTTCTAAGTATGCTAGTGTTCGAAGACTCATTATATTGATTGATGCTCCCGGATCCACCAATACTCCGGAGAGCGTAAACTTCCCAATTGTAATCGAAATGTACAATCGGTCGGTCGTGATCCGTCGTCCCAAGTAGTAGGTCATTGTCCGTGAAGGTAACACCTCGTCGTTCCTTTAACGAGCAAACCTCATCCAAGGAATCTCCGGCCATTTGAGCTAAGCAAATTTCCGGATCAAGCAAGGCCTCGATCGAGCTTCTCTCATCTCCTTTCGATAAGATGAGAGCATCGTAAATGCTCGGCCTGGTCGGTAGTTTCCTAAGATGGGCTAGCACGTTGTAGTCCACTTTGTTCTCCCGTGTCTCGGCTTCTTCTCGAATGGGTATGTCTTCTCCGCCGGGTTGGTTCTTCTTGAACAACCACCGCTTTCCTTTGTCTTTTCGGACCCATTCTCGGAGGTAGAACTTTTCCACTTCTTAGGTCGACTTCGTAATTTCTTCGAATCTAGTATCGAGTTTGTCGGTGTCTCCTCCCGAATCGGAATGATCGGCTCTTCTCGGATTATCTTCCAAATCGAAGGCTCTAACTCTATTGTAACCGGAGCTCCTCGAAACTCGCAGCATAGATCCGTTGCTTGTCGAACTCTCGTAGCCTCCTCGATGGATGCCTTCTTCGTCATTTTGATCGTCGAGATCTTGTATGATTCGAGAATTGTTGTTGGTATCGAAATCGACGCCCGGATTGTCGCTAGTTACGTAATCGTTAGAAACAGTCAAAACGTAGCCAACGCCATAACCCTTATCATTATATGATCCCACCGAAGTGAGGAGATAATCATACAAAATCAGAGGTTCGAGGGATTTCTCCCCCGAATCGGAAACAACTATCCTAGGATAAGCAGCCCCTAGTCTAGCCTTAGAGTCTCGGTCCCTCTTCTTCGTCAATTTTCTTCTTCTCTTCGATTGTCTCTCGTCGAGGTGGTTCTTCTATCGCAAGTGATAAGTACCGGCTTAACGTGTCTCGAACTCGAATCGAAGCTCGCACCGAAGCGGCTCGGATGTTGTCTAAAATCTTCTTCGAAGATCTCGTCCAGAGGTAGTCCATCCATCGTCGCCTGCATAGGGATCTATCGAATGACGGGATCGGCTGAGATAACATCGACGGAACCTCCTTTCCGGGGTTCCTTCATGTACTCCTTCGGAATTGTTATATTTCCTTTCCGAAGGTTGTCGTCGAGCCAACTTTTGAAGGTAATGCGCCTTTCTATCTTGTGCCCAAGCATCCGATGGTAGGGGCAAAAGTCGGGATCACCTTTCTTGTTGACTTCCTCTCGGTCTTTCGGGCTCCGGCACTGGAAATCCGGAGTTTTCATTAGGCTACGGAACATCTTCTGCATCGCTTCATTTTTGAACTGATATTCTCTCGCTCGAAGCTCCTCAATGTACGTTGCGGACGAGACGGTTGTTCATACTCGCGGAGACGATCGATAGCCGGACCGGGGTTGCTCGGTAATTTTGTTGTGGTTGTCGCGGCCGTTCGGTGGTATTTCAGACGGTTGTTCGCCTTTGTCAACCGCCGCAACGACCCCGCATTTCTTTTCGAAAGTCTTCACCGGCTTCTGCTTGTCCGTCTTGTCGGCAAAACTTAATTGCTTCGCCTCTTCTTGCAAGCTTCCGGCCTTGCTTAACAGCTTCTCAAAAGTCTTAATGGTGAATCCCTTGAGGAGAAGTGCTATCGGGCCGTGAATGCTTTTAAGCAAGATGCCGACTGCATGTTGTTCTTGCAGTTGTGGTTCACACTTCATACTTAAATTTCTCCATCGAAGTATGTAATCCACTAGAGTTTCATTCGGCCTTTGTTTCTCTACCACTAAATCACCTATAGTGATGTGGTGCCGAGCTCCGCAAATCGCTTAATGAAGAGGCTCTCTAGCTCGAGAATGTCTTTGCGATCCGTCGGGTACTCCGCATACCCGCCGAAGGCGATTCTCGACTGATCGCTAACGAACTCGTCGGAAGAGTAGCGCATCGCTCCCGCCGCATTGCAACAACCGGCACGAAAGTGTGCAACATGCCGTCGGGGTTCCCGTTCCGTCGAAGGTCTTAAATCGCAGGTGGTACGAAGCCCTTCGGGTATCGGACAGCGTCGAATTCTTCCGGTAAGGTCTACCCGTCCGAATAGATGTCCCGTTCTTCGATTGTGCTAGGGCTTCTCGCACCCGCCGTTCTACCAAGTTCTTGATATCCTTTTCGTGGATCATACTTTGTGTTGTATCCTTTTTCACTCGGTCATCCCCATTGACGGATGTAATCTCCTTTCCTCCGTCTACGATGTGAATGACTTCCGGGGGTGTCTCTCTATGTGGTTGTACTCGACTTTGGAGAGTGGCTAGAGCTACGGCCATCTCTTCCATCCTCTTCGCCATTCGAGCGATCGTGTCGTCCTTTTCCCGAAGCCGTCTCTTCATCGCTCCGGCTCCTCTCTTCGCAGCTCGCAGGAGCACCTCGAGAAGCCGATGAAGCTCGTGTCTCAACCATGTTGATTTCTCGCATATTCATTGTCCATGAATTCCGATGAGTCGATCTCATCTCCGAACTTTTCTTCTCTTTCTTTTGCCAACCGCTCTGATGTCGGTTCTCAACTTTTCCATGGCATCTTCTAGCTGAGCTTTCTGTGTATCTTCGTGGTTGTCATGCGATGGTCGCCGGTCCTTTTTTCACGAGTCCCCTTCATCGCAAGAAGCACTTTCTTCGCATTCCAGCCTCCCGGCGAGACTTTCTTCTCGGCCGTCGTTTCGGCCTCAATCGCCCCGTAGTGGGACGCCACACCATCCTTCTAGCGACAGAAGGTCTACGACCGCATGGTCTATCTGCCAAATGCCGGAAGGTGGTATCCTCCCTAATCCGTAACCCCGATACTACGACAGCGGGCTAGCCTTCATTCTCTCGCTCGGCTTTTCTATCATGACGGCGGGTTCTACTCGGGGCCCAAGACGGATTCGACCCAGGCACCCGCCCTATCCTTCGTAGAATTTCCGACACGGGCGGCTTTCCTTCTTCGCTAGCTTTTCTACCAAAGTTCTGCAATGAGCAAACGGCGTAGTTCCGATTCTTTTCTGCGGCTATCGTTGTAGTATGCGGGCCGTGGTAATATGGCAAGCAATCTTGCGAACATTCTCCTCATCCTCTCGCGGCGGAGAGGGGATGGAACCCGCTTCCTCCCAAAAGTGGTATGTAGTCGGCAAAGGTGTATATTCCGGTAACGATGTATATTCCGGCAACTCGGAATTTCCTCCAGAAGGCAATCTCGAGCAGTCTCCGGCTTCCCCGGCGATCCTTCTATTTCTATTTCTTCTTCGGGTCTTCGTCGGCCGAAGGAATCTTCGAACCGGACCCGATTTCGAAGACGAAGGTCTTACAGAAGATCCGTACCCTCCACTGTAACAGTGTTTATCATAGTTCCGGATTCCTTTCCCCTTCGATTTGGCAGAAGCTCTGGTAGGTGCGAAACAACTAGACCAAGTGGGGGTAGTGAGAATGACTCCTCCCGCGGACGCAGCAGATTCTCCTAGTCGGGACCCTTTGCAGGGGAGGAAACTCTTGGGTCGACCTAAGGTCGAACTCGGCGCGGGTTCCTCAGCTTCGGATACCTTGTTCGTCGCTGCAAAGAGGGAGACGTCGGTGACCTCGACGTTCGTAGTTTTCAAATCCTCGTCCAAATCTGGATGACCCCATTGTCGGCGCTCCATCCTTATGACATGCGAAGTCCAATCCGTCGGTGAAGGAGAAAATCGGCTTCGGGCTTCCATTTCGCAAGGTAGATTCCCGGTTGTCGATCCTAAGCTATGCTTCTTTTCTTCGGACGAAAAGAGGAATCGAAAGAGTCCGAACTCATTCTTTGTTCATGTATTTATCATTTGTTAAAAGAATCACTTATTAGAGGGTTTGTTTATTTAGAACGGAATGTTCAAAGGTGTAGAGAAGGTAAGGAATCCGATTCGGAAAGGAAAAGAAAGTCTTAAGCAAGACTTCCCGACTCGAAGGATCACTCCTAAACTAACACCTATCGGGGGTCCACCCTTCCTCGTAAATGAGGTAAAAGGATCTCGGAACCTCTCCGTTTAGGGGTGTCTAAACAAATGGCTCCTAAATCCGAGAGAATGTCGGCTATACTTGTTCAAGATAGAAATGAACATAGTATTCCAACGGAAAGAAGGGTAGTTCGATCCATTAGTGGACATGGATACACTACCGATTTTTGAAAGCGCAATTATTTCGATTATAATGGAGAGAGGAATTCTCCCCAAATGGAGTCGCCGTAAATCCCGTCGGCATATTTTTAGGTCGTGTTTTATTTTCAAGAGGGGTCGCCTAACGTAATCCGTCTGCGAATTTTTAATTTAATTAAAATAAATAATTTGAAAAGTAGTATTTGATTTTGAAAATAATTTTAAATTCGAAGGTTTTAAGATATGAGATTAAACCGACCTCACATCTCAAATAGTTTATATAAACGAGCACCGCACCACAAACCGTGTATCTATCCCTAAGGATAGACACACCGCTCGATGGTGGGGCTTCGATTAAATAAACTAGAAGATTAGTGACATCCGTTTGGTCCGCGAACCAATTTTATAAGCCGACAAGTTTCCTCGCTTAATATGAAAACATTAAACAGGGTTTATATTACTCGGGTTCTTTAAAATTCCCTATAAGGGCAAGCCCCTATAGTTAATTACATCTTAAGTGACGGGAATCACCTAAGAAAACTCTCGATAATAACCAATAATTCTGCTCTCAAGAATTTCGAAGTTTAAGGTTTTCAAAGATTGAATTTTGGAGTTTTCAATAGGGAATGGATCGAATTTTTGGAACATTTTGTTTTGTGAATCCAAAGGAAGAAAGGTAGGAGAAATCACTGATTCGAAGTGAACTTCGATAATTTCCCGACTATCCTATCGTTTGGCTTGAATTTAGGAAAGTCCTAATACTTATTTAAATGTTTTCGATCTTCGCCAATTTTAATTAATTAGGGCTTATATTTGTATGATAAAATCAAACAAATAAACTTAGAAGATGTGAGGGTTTATTGTCGTATCTGACGACTACCTCGGAATCCTAAGACCGTGCTAGGGCTTAATTTGCAATGCAAATGCCTAACGAAGAGTTGAGGATTTATGTTGCACTAGTGCAAGCTACCTCGAAGTCCTATGGCTCGGTTGTTTTAATTCTAGGAAAGTTTTGTCAAGTAGATTCAGGTTTTGCCGATGACGATGGTCGTGCCGCCCACCATGCTCCGAGCTCCTTGTTGTTGCAGAGGTTTAGTTTTAGAAATCATAAATCGGAGTCGAGAAAAGTGTTTTGGTTTAGAGAAAATCTTAATTTCCAGTGTGTTTTTTATGTTTTATTTAAAACAAATCTTAAAGTTGATTATAACGACACCTGCTAAGATCCCACGGCTCCATCCTTCCGCATCATTATTTTTATCGGATTCACTTAGTCCCGTATGAATTCGCTAAACTCAACCGAATGAGTTCCACACTTTCATTTAGACCGTGGGAAATCCCGTTAGCAACACGTAGGTTACATCATCCGAGGTATTCCCGATCATCCAACAGGACGTTTTAATTTAGTTGTAATTGTAGTTTTGTGTTCTATTTGTGATTAAATTTTGAGTTGTTTTATATTTTGAAATGTCGTGGCGGTGAATTTTATCTTGCAATGACTTTTAACTTAGTTTCGGTTTCAGCTTTAGGGTCTATCCTAAAGGTGTGGGTTTTCATGCAACAGCTTGTTTTATCATGCAAGAAAAATAAACGCAACTAGCAATAAAGTAAATTGCAAGAAAGTAGATTGCAAGAAAGTAAATCGCAATAAAATAAAAGCGTACCCTGAGGGTCTTCCCATCATCCCAAGCTACACTTAAAACACAATTAGAATATTTAAGCAAGTTCCTAGGTAAAGCTAAGGGAAAGGTTATGGTTTTCTACCAAATTCCTAATCCTATACCTAGTCATTTCCTATGACGTCTAGGTTCTTTGTGTTTTTGTTTCAAGACGATTTTCTTCATCCAAGAATAATCAAATTCAATTGTTCTTATAAATATCCTATCATATCGAGAAAGTGTTTAAGAAGGATCTTAAACATCTTTTCAATATTTCTAGGATCGTTTTAAGTCCAAATGAATTTAATTATATAAATGAATTGATCGTCCGAGGTTTTCAAGTTTTGTTAACTTGCTCGCATGAACTAGGACACTCGAATATCCTATGAGTGGAGTAACATTTCATTCGACGTTTAATTTAGGAGTTATAATAATCAAAGCTTTCAAGGGTAAATTAGTATTCAAATGATTCGGTTTAAGTTAAAGGGTTTAAATTTGGAATAGTTGTTCAAGTTGTTTTATATTTAGTTTAATTTAATTTGATTTGATTTGATGTTTAATTAATTTGATTTGATTTAATTTAATTTAATTATTTAATTTAATTTAATTTAATTTAATTTAATTATTTAATTTAATTTAATCATTTAATTTAATTTAATTTTTTAATTTAATTTAATTTAATTATTTAATTTAATTTAATTTAATTATTTAATTTAATTTAATTTAATTGTTTAATTTAATTTAATTTAATTATTTAATTTAATTTAATTTAATTATTAAATTTAATTTAATCTTAATTTAATTTATCTTTAATTTACTTTATTTTTAATTTTAATCGAAATTTCAAAAGAGTTTAATAATTTAATTAAGTCTTTTAACATTTTAAATTTGAATTATCATTTTAATTAAGAGTTGAATATTAATAAGATGATTAATTTAGGGATTTTTAAATTAAAGAATAAATCTCTTCCTAATAAATATCCCTTATTTTAATAATTCCAATTTTATTATTCTTCCAAATTTAATCTATTATTTAATTAAAGTTTAATCATTTTAAAATTATTTAATGGGTTTCTACCCTTTAATTATTTAAATTTCAATCATCCAAATCAGATTAAGATCAAATATTTTACTTGTTGACTTTTTATTAAACCTAAAGTTTTAATTAAGGGTTAAAAGTTTAATTACCATTTTACCCCTTAAGCTTAATAATTTCATAACTCACTAAATTGAACTCAAATGAACTTGAAATTTTTATGTGACTTCACTCATATGTCAATAAAGACATGAGAGGAGAAAATGTGATTTTTCTGTATTTAATTTATTTATATAATTATTTTTGGTGGAAAATAGAGATTTTCAAAGAAAATTTGATAACATGACCAAGGGAAAGTTTCTGTCCTTAAGAAAATTAGGGGACATTCCTAATGACCAGAGAAGCACTTGGACCAATTTTGGTGATTTTTTGAATTATATTATTTTTATTATAATTATTTTAAGTTTTGGAGTGTTAATTAATTTTAAAATAAAATAAATGTTGAAAAATGAATTTTATATTTTTCAAAAATCTCTCTGATATCAAGGAAACCAGAGAATCAAATTTTGCAATTTTCGGATTTTTCTATGATTTATAATAATTATTTTAGTGAAAATGCTAGAAAATACATTTTTTTTTTAATTTTAAAATTACCCTAGGGCTTTAAAATTCAATATCTCACTAAATAGACCTAGGAAAAATGTGGGATTTGTTCTTAAGTGATTAAAATTTAAAATGTGACATTTTGGTGAATTTTATTATTTTTGTGATTTTTATTATTTTTTAATTATTAAAAATATTAAAATATTATTAAAAATCAACTTTTTTAGAAAATTGAAATTTTAATTTTCTTAGATTCCCCTGATATCAGAGAGGTTCCAAAACCAATTTGGTGAATTTTTGAAAAGTATTTTAAAAGTTATGAATTTTTAAAGTTTAAAATGGCTAAGTGACTTAATCAACCCAATTAGTGGGGCTAACCAAGTCCAATTGACTTCAAATTTTTATGGTGGATTCCTCTGATCCTAAAGGTCAGTGGAGAATTGATTTCAAGTCAATTTGATGCCTGGTTAACTCTAATTAATTAAAGACCTATTTTGGGTGTTTAAGCCAATTAGGTTAATCTGAGTGAATTAACTCAAGTCCTATTTTTCCTAGAGTTCTCTGGTCATAAGGAACATCACCAAATATTTCTAGAATTTATTTCACAATATGCTAATTTTTGGAATTAAAATACTCAAAACAAGCAACATGCATTTGAAAAATAAATAACTTTTCACGAGATGGCCTCTCGACCTTGGAAAATTCAGGGAATGTTCCCAAGTTCGGAGGCTTCAAAAGCCCTATGGTCTCATGCCATGGTGAATTGTATACATGCATGGAGAATTAAATGTATGCAGAGAGTAAATAAATCATAAAAAATAAAATACTTAATGAAATTAAATGATTTCTTTTCCACATTATTCTCCTCTCGTTCACTCGAGCAAGAGGGTATTTTTATTTTATTTTTGTGATTTTTCTACACAAAGATATGGATTTTTGAAGTTTAGGGAATTAAATAAATAATAAAATACCCTAATTTTCTATTTATCCACGCGGCGCCGCCGAAACCTCGCAGCCTCCGAACGCACACGCGTCGCGCTCCCATTCGACGCCGCCACCCGAGTCGCCAGCCCGGGCCCCGCGGTTCTCGTACCGTCTCCGGTCCGACGCAATCCCGGCCGTCCGTGCGCGCGTGTATCGAATGGACCGCATCCGTTCATCGTCCCCAAGTGTTCTCACCCGAGAGCCGTCCACACTAAATCCCTAAGATCTCACTCGATTCTCAATGGATTTTTATGTTCTTATGCTCTATGGATTCGTCTCGAAGAGACGAACACATCTATACGGCTAACATGCATTGGAACTAAGGCATTTGAAATCGAGAATCTCCGTAGCTCGGGATGAAGAGTTAGCTCATACCTTGGCTCGCAGAAGTGTGGCTTCAATCCGAGAGTTGTTGCACCTTCGATCGGGGTCCT